>PVLC010000864.1:9169-124036 GCA_004027655.1 Graphiurus murinus
AAAAAAAAAAAAAAAAAAAAAAAAAAAAAAAAAAAAAAAAAAAAAAAAAAAAAAAAAAAAAAAAAAAAAAAAAAAAAAAAAAAAAAAAAAAAAAAAAATAATAATAATAATAATAATAAGCCCACTTAACTGTGTGTGGTGGTGTACACTTGTAATCCCAGTACTTGGGAGGCTGATACAGAAGGATCCAGGTTTGTGGCCAGCTTCAGCTACTCAGTGAGGCCCTCCACAACTTAGTGAGACCCTGTTTCAAAATAAAGAATAAAAAATGGGACTGGAGGTGTAGCTCAGAGGTAGAATTCCCCTGGGTTCAACCTCCAGCACTACAAAAATAAAAAAGACCACTTGACACACCCAGTGGCATCTGGTAAATAAGTTTCAAACCTGCAATCCTCCTGTCTCAGCCTCCCAAGTACTGGGATTTCAAGCATGTGCCACCATATCTGGCTTTGGTAAATAGTTTTTAACAGCTGGCTTTTTGCCATTGGTGGCAAGGGGAAGAGGGATTCATTTGCAATAATTGCCAATTTCCATGGCGAAAATACTTCTACCACAGAGTTCAAGCTATCAATGTCATGTCAAACAGCTCACCAAAGTTCTTGAAAGTTTACCACTCAGCTCTTGTGTATAGGCTCCAGCACACCACTGAAAGAAGCTAGGATGAATCTTTCTGACACCACCAGGTCTCATGTTTCCCAGGGTATGTTTAGCAAGAATAACTTTGTGACTGCAGAATTTCAGGTGGTCTGAGATTATAGTCCCTCTCCTATGGACCAAGAGAATGAAATAAAAAGGGAATGCGAGGCATGAATATATTCATTCTAATGTACTGTGGATGTGAGTTAGGAATAGGTGTGATAGACAACCTTATTTCAATCCTTGCATTTTATTTGAGCTTTTCCTTTTTCTCTACAGTATTGAAAAGATTACACAAACAAGATGTAATCAGATATTATATCAAACAAAAATTCAATACAGGGATTCCCAGAGTGGTTGCTTCCTGTGTTTCAGTGTGTTTGTATGATCCCAGGCCTCTATTCTTAAACAGTAGTTACATAGCTTTGCCAACTAAGTGCTTGAGAAGTTGATGTTGATTTATTGGATCATGTAAGTCACTGAGTTTTCTATATTAAAGTAACTCATGTGTAGAGATGGATTAAACCTATCTTAAACAAAGGATTCATTGACCTTCTGGTTTCAAGTTTAGGAATGATAATACCAAAGTGGTGCATTCATAGAGTCATGGGTGATTGTCATGTGAACTTTCAGAATTATATCTTTCCAGTTTCATTCATGATTCATGTCAGAACAGGTATGGTTCAGATTCCAAGGTTGAAACGAGCCTCCAGGGTGAAATCAAGCTCTCTTTCAGACTTGTCCCTTGGATTTTTTTTCTAATGTTAATGTTCCTGTTATTGTAAGCACACTACAGTCTTTTGTCACTTAAAGTACAAATCTAGTCAATGGTGCTCAAAATTGAGATTCCAGATAAATGCCTCAAAAACCAAGTGAAATAACAAATAGCATTCCTAAAAACAGGGAGAATTAAGCAACATGAGAGTTTGTGGCCAAGAAAATTTATTCCTACATTCATGAATTATCTACTGAGTACTTTGTAAGTGCCAGAAGCTGTTCAGAATCCACAGGATTCCTCATTGTCTCCAAAGGAGAAAGAACACTACTCCCCCTCCATATGTCCACACCATTAATGCCCTCATCTCCTTCAAATGCTATCTTTTTGTTGACTCCTGCCTTGGCCAATTCTGCTTTCCTCCACCCTTGCTACTTCTGAACCCCCTATTTCTTTTTCATAGCACTGACACACATATCCTCTTCTGCCATACTACATAAATATTATATAGCATGTCAGGAAGTGATAGGTGCCATTGTGTCTGGAAGAGGAGAAAGGGAAAGAAAGGGAGGAGATGACCTGAGAGGTGTAAGATGGGGATGAGGGGTATAGAACATGCATTGCCTAACTGGATATTATAAGGGCTCATAATTTTTCTCCAAGGGCCATGGAAACCATACTAGAGTTTTGCAGTAATCTAGGTGGGAGGCAATAGCTACAGCCTGGGATTGTAGCAGTGGAGGAATGATTGGGTTCTTGATATAACATGAAGATGGAGAAAGTAGGAATTCCTGACTGATTCATGTGAAATGTAAGAGTCAGTTATGAATATGAATAGCAAATAGTATTCCTAAAAACAGGGAGATGGGGAAGGCTGTGGGTGGAACAGGTTGTAGGAAGGGAGTTAAGAAGACCAGGAGTATCAAGCATGTGTGGGAGGAGATATTTACTATATATCCAACTAACCTGTTAGATGTACTAATCTGGAGGCCAAGAGTGAGGTCTGAGATGGAGAGATAAATTTGGGGGTCATTAGCATGTTGTTGGTATGAGATTGCATGAGGTCACCAAAGGAGGAAATATAAAGAAGAGAGACAAAGGTCAGAGCTCTGGGGGCACTCTAATATTAACTAGTTGGGAGAAGATAAGGAAACTATAAAGGAGAGGGAGAAGTGGCATTCAGGGAAGAAAAAGAAAAAACAAGGGCGTGGAGTTCTGAGACTCAAGTGAAGGAAGTACATGGAGGAAGGGAGCATGACCAGCTGTGTCAGCGCTGTCATCAGTGTGCTGGGGGAGGACTGAAAATTACCACTGCATTTAGCACTGTGGGGTCACTGGCCATCTGGGCCACAGGTAAGTAGTGTTAATGGGGTGGTGGGTACAGACCTTCGCTTTTGCTTTAAGAGCAAATAGAGGCCAAGTGTTGGAGACTACAATAATAAGCAATTCCTT
Source organism: Graphiurus murinus (assembly GCA_004027655.1). Lineage (NCBI taxonomy): Eukaryota > Metazoa > Chordata > Mammalia > Rodentia > Gliridae > Graphiurus > Graphiurus murinus. Next base: position 11,973 of record PVLC010000864.1, read on the forward strand.
CAAGGAGCTTTTCTGCAAAGGGGAATGAAAAAATGGCGAAGCAGAGAGAAGTTTTTCTAAGATGGGAGATATAAACAGAATAAATTTAATAGACAAAGTTCCACATCTACATCCCAATCTTAGCCCTTTTATTATATTATTTACTTATCTCTATATGTGAATTGAACCCAGGGGCATTCTATCTCTGAGCTATACCCCAGCCCTGTTTTCATTCATTCATTCATTCATTCATTCATTCATTCATATTTTGAAACAGGGTCTCACTAAATTGCTGAGGCTGGCCACAAACCTGAAATCCTTCTGTCTCAGTCTCTCAAGTACTGGGATTACAAGAATGTGTCACTGTGCCCAGCTGCCCAAATAAATTCTGATAACATGTAAATTCTTGAGGACAGGGTCTTCATTTTATTCAGCTTTACAGTTTAACCCAAAGTATTCATTTTCTATCACATCTATAACAAATCTCCACAAATTTAGTGACTTAAAACAACACAAACTGGGTGTGGTGGCACATGCCTATGATCTCAGTACTTGGGAAGCTGAGACAGAAAGATCACAAGTTTGAGGTCAGCCTCAGCAATTTAGCCAGGCCCTCAGCAATTTAGTGAGACCTTGTTTCAGAATAAAACATAAAATAGGACTGGGAATGTAGCTCAGAGGTAAAATGCCCCTGGGTTTAGTTCCCAATACCACAAAAACAAACAAAAGAAAAAAAAAAAAAAACAAGCCTTGTAAGTTAGAAGTCTAACACAGGTCTCGCTGGACTGAAGTCAAGGTGTAGCAAAGTGTCAGTTTCTTCACCAGTTTCTGGAGGTTGCCCTCATTCCTTAGCTCTAGGGCCCTCAGCCCATCTTTAAAACCAACATCTCTGCATTGCTTTGACCATTTTTCCACGGCCACATTGCTCTCTGACTCTGAATTAGCTGTGAAAGAGTCTCTGATTTTAAGTAGGCATGTGATTGGTTTGGACCCACCTAGATTACCCAGGATCATCTCATCATCTGAAGGTCTTTAATTCCATCACATCTCCAAAAGCCCTTTTGTAATGTAAGGTTCTGAGGATTAAGATGTGAAGATTTTGTGGGGACTGGGGACATTAGTTGGCCTGTCACATCCAATGACTGACACATAAACAAATGTTTGATATATAAACCTGGTACTTTTTTCTTATGGCATTTACCAGACCCGAATTCCTTAAAAAAAACTGTGATCTCTATGTGAGCAGAAGCTGTTTCACTTTAATTGAAACAAAATCAGAAGCTGATTCCCTTCGTCACTGTCTTCCCAGCACTTAGCACTTGGCACTTAGGGCATGACGTCTGTACACCATAAATAGTTGTTAAGTGTTTGAATGAATAAATGAGTAAACCTATTCTTTCATGGGAGCTGCCATAGCAGAACTCTCTTCTTAGGGCTCAGCAAAGGACACCTGACCCCTTCAAAGGAAAGGGCCTTCCCCTCTGGGGGAGGGGCAGTTGGTCGTCCTTGACCTTTTTCTAATATCTGATTCTACCTTTAGCATCTCTCTTCCCCCAGCACCCAGAGTTCATGCCATGTGCTTTATTAAGTTGTCACTGATGTTCCCATTAGAAGGACTAATGTTTCATTTTAAAGATAATTTTAATATGTAATATATGTCTATGGTACAAAAAAAGTAGCGTAAGTGAAAAAAAGTTGCCCTTCCCGCCTGTTCCATCTATCCAGTCTCCGGCCAGAGGCCACATCTTCTAGTTTATATATTTGACTGGGGGGGGGGGTATCATAAAAATGGAAGCATCCTCAATAGAACTTTTCTACACCTGTTTTTTGTTTTTTTAATTTCACAATATCAGTCTTTCCAACCATTGTGAGTATGCGACAATTTATTGAACCATTATAAACAGGCCCCTAAAGTGGTGACTTGGGTATGGTAGAATGTCCTGTATCTGAGGCAGAGGGGACATGACTGGCCCTAAGTGTAGTAAAGCAAATAGAAGGAAGTATAGCATGGGTGGGGCACCTGGAAGATACAACATGTGTCACAAGAACATGTAGAAGCAACTAGAAGACAATGGAAGAAATTCAAATACCAGAGAAGGGAAGCGCAAGAAAGCCGGAATGGGCATCTGGGGCCCTTCCTGCTGTCCCCACCTGACCTGTCCAGAGCATCTTGCTCTGCTTCCTGGAGCACCTCCACCCTTCAGGGTGGCGTGTTTCCTGTATCAGCCTCAGTGCCTCATTCCAGTGCCTGCGCTCACAGAAGCTTTCGAAGCCGTTGCCCACGCCCTCCCTCCGAAGCTCTCAGCTGGCCTGCTGGCCCTACTGGTCCTCCTGCTACCTCCATGAACTTTCTTCAGTCACTCTCTGGATCCCTCTGTAGCTGTTTGCTCTGCTGCTGGAACAGAGTATCACAGTGTGGCTTAAAACAATGAAAATGTATTGTCTCACAGTTCTGGAGGCCAGGAATCTAAAATTGAAGTTTGGGCCGAGGTGCTCTCTCTCTCTCTCTCTCTCTCTCTCTCTCTCTCTCTCTCTCTCTCTCTCTATCTCTCTCTCTCTCTCTCTCTCATTTTTTGAAGTACTAGGGATTGAATCCACGGGTGTTCTACCTCTAGGCTACACCCCCAGCTCTTATATACATATCTATACTTATGTCTGGAAACAGGGTCTTACCAGGTTGCTGAGAGTCTCGCTAAATTGCTGACGCTGTCCTTGAACCTGCAATCCTCCTGTCTCAGCCTCCCAAGAACTGGGATTACAGGCATGTGCCACCATATCTGACTACATATTCTTTATTCTGAATGCATTTGCTCCTTTCATTAGGAAACCAGTCCCATTGGTTAAGGGCCCATTCTTCTCCAGTGTGACTTCCTCTTAACTAATTACGTCTTCAATTACCCTATTTCCAAATGAGGACCCACTCACAGGTTCCTGGGGATTAGAACATGAACATATCTTTTAAGGGATACAATTAAAACCACAACACCCTCCTATAAATAGAGGTCTGCAAAGCGGGGGGAGGCCCTTCTTGGAATATACAAGACAGTCCTTTGAGGAAAGGGAAGAAAATATTAAAATATCCTTGTCTAGTTAATTTTTTCCTAAAAACTAAGGAAGAAATTGAGCTTCACTAATATGTAATATGCAGATCAATACTGGTGACATCTCTTGTATCCTGCTTGTCAGGGCCCCATGTCAAGACCTATGAGGGATGGAACCTGAAGAAGTATAAGGTGAGTTAGTGCAGAGAGGGCGGCGGAGTTGCCCCGGCTTCCTGTTTGATTTCAGTGTATTGCCACATACTGCAATTTATGTGCTTCAGGTTATCATCAATGTGGTCACTTTTATGAATACAGGACTTTTAAATAGTGTCTCTTTATAACACTTTGTCCTCACAGGGAACACGTCCATGAAAACACTTTAAAATGCAGCTGAATCACGAGGTCCCGCTTTATTTTAAAAAATTACAAATTTTCCAATTTCACTAGCCCTTTCTATGATGGCAAATAATAGTAAGTAGTACGCTACCTAGAAAATAGTTTTGGAAAACATAAAAATTCTGAGTCTATCTTTTCAAGATAAATGTGGTATTTTCACAATGAACACAAGAAGTGCACTTTTTTTTTTTTTTTTTTTCAGAAAGTACTCTTGTAATGAGGAGAGCACTCTGAAAATGGACATTTGGAAATGTTTCCATCATTAGATGAAATAACCATGTCTCTTCTAAAGATGCTCACAGCCTTCCATTTCAGGCAATAAGGAGAAGGAAAATGTCCTGAACTCCATCCTGCTATAAAACACACAGAGATACCGAAAAAAAAAAAAAAAAAAAAAAGATTATTGCTAATGCCTAATGTGGTTTCTGAGAAAACCCCAACGATTCCCAGGGACCATAAACAAGGAAATAAAGCCTGGAGCTGAAGGTGCAATAGATGCGGTGGCTACAGCCCCTAGCAGGAGGCTGAGGACAGGAGACACCACTTTGGGCCACACAAGATGAGGGCCACACAAGATGAAACTGTGACACCACTATAGACCTGAGCCTTTTATTACAGGGTGCTCTCGAAAATATCTACTCAGAAAAGATGTCAGGGTCCAGCGGGTCTTCGGGTGGGGGAAAAAAACATCCCCACTAAAGGTTTTTAACCCGTGCCTGGCCTCACATCATTTGGGGAGGTTGAAAAGATATTAATTTTATGGAGTAAGTACCTCAAAGCCAAGAAATGAGTGTTAAAAACTGTTTTTAAGTCATGTAGACCTTTGGCAAAAACAATCTAAAATAAATCCAGAGCAATTTCCTCAAGGTAAGCTCCTTCTCCTTCTCTTTCTTCTTCATTTTGTACTAAAATTGAACCCAGGGGCATTTTACGTCCTAGCTACACCCCAGCTCTTTTTGTTTTTCATTCTGAAACAGGGTCTTGCTAAGTTGCTCAAATCTGTGACCCTCTCATCTCAGCCTCCCATGGCTGGGAATCTAGGTGTACACATCACACCGGGCTTGGTAGGGTTCTATATAGCTGAAGCTGAATGATCTTTCTTACCCCATAAACCTGTTGCTGTATCCTTGTGCTCTCTCAGTAAAAAGCAACATTATTGCTGGAGGTGTAGCTTGGTGTAGAGAACTTGCCTGGCATATGCAAGGCCCTGGGTCCTATCCCCAGATATTCAAGTTAAAAAACTGGGAAGTCATCCTTAACTTCCACTCTTTCACCACTGCATCTAAATCAGCCATCGAAGCCTATCGATTATACCTTCAAAATCTCTTAAATCCACCTCTTCATTTCCTTCTCCTATCTGGTCCATAAACCCTAACCTAGATAAGTACAGCTGTTTAACTGGGTTTTAGCCATGAAGATATTTTTACCAATTAAAAACTATATTAGCCGGGCGTGGTGGCGCACGCTTGTAATCCCAGCATTCGGGAGGCTGAGACCGGAGGATCCGGGTTCGCGGCCAGCCTCAGCTACCTAGTGAGGCACTCCGCAACTTAGTGAGACTCGGTTTCAAAATAAAGAATAAAAAAAATAGGGCTGGGGGTGTAGCTCGGAGGTAGAATGCCCCCGAGTTCAATCCCCAGTACCGCAAAAAAAAAAAAAAAAAAACTATATTAAGAAGAATCTCCATGGAAAGATGGAGGAAGTTGGAATACCTATTACTAGGTGAAAGAAGACAATCAGAAAAGGTTATATACTATATGATTCTGGAAAAGGAAAAAATATGGAAATAGTAAAAAGATCAGTGGTTGCTGAAGGAAAGAGGAGAGGTGAGTGATTATGATGTGTCAGTGTGGGCTCATCACTTGTAGTAAGCGGATCATCTGGGGCTGATAATGGGGGAGGCTATGTATGCGAGGGAGCAGGGGTTACATAGGAAAGCTCTGTATCTTCTTAATTTTGCTAGGAACCTAAAACTCTGTGTGTGTGTGTGTGTGTGTGTGTGTGTGTGTGTGTGTGTGTGTGTGAGAGAGAGAGAGAGAGAGAGAGACAGAGAGAGAGAGAGAGAGAGAGAGAGAGAGAGAGAGAGAGAGAAGGAGAAAATGAATCTCGATCGATCCTGGCAGAAGTCAACAGCCACTTTCCTTAGAACTGTCATGCTCACACAGCACCGCTCCTCCAGCACCGTTTAGACCCCTTTTGAGCCACACTTCTGCCCACTTTTCATTCCTGAGAGAGCAAATAAACCTGTGGCATCCCATGCAGCAAGGCTGTGTTTGTAAACAAGATCACAATTTGGGGGGGATATCTATTTGCTATCATTCTTAGTATTTCAATAAAACAATGTACAGAGCAGAAGTTCAATATTGTAGCAGCAAATCCTCTATCCTAGTAAATGCTCAACTCACTGATAGAGCCACAGGCTTATGTAAATGATGAAGAGATCTGCAGAGTGATGTCTTCTTCAACGAGGCCTTAGGGGACCTGGTGACTCTTACAGATCACGCATGCCGATCTCCCTGACATCCATCCTGTGTGTTATACCTCTGTTGTCAGCTGACCAGCTCGGTTCAAATACAAGGCTACCAAATTTGGGGCCAAGGGGCCAGTTAGTCTGTGCTACTCCTTCTGCAGCCACATCTTGGCTGTTCCCCACTCTCTTGGTGTACATTCTGCCCGTCACTCAACATTCTTTTCAAACCTTACAGCCATCACAAATCTTTCCTTGGCTCTCTCAGCTGATAGGCCCTTTTCCTTCTTATAAACTTTTATCACTCACTTGGTTCTTAATGATTCTTGGTTTGAGATTAATTTCACTCTTGATCTTATTTCTCCTTTGCTATGGTTTGCATGTGGTTTGTCCCCTACAGGCCTGCAGGCTGGAAGCGTGGTCCCTCGTGTGGCAGTACTGAGGTGGTAGAATCTTTAAGAGGTGGGGCCTAGTAGAAGGTGACTGGGTCTTAAATAGAGATTAATACTTTTATCACAAGAGTGCTTTCTTGACCTTTCAGGAAGTCCCAAGAGAGTGAATTGTTACAAGAAAACCTGGTACTACCTTTGAATCTCTCTTGCTTTCACACAGCCATTTCCCTTTCTGCTTCTCTGCCATGTTTTAACACAACAAAGGGGGTCCTGATGCCATGCTGTTAAGCTGAAAGCATCATGAGCCTAATAAGCCTTTTGTCTTTATGCATTTCCCAGCATCAGACGTCCTATTATAGCAACACAAGGCTAAGACATCCTTCAAGTTATTTGCTATCAGCAGGAAGTATTTTGAAGGGCTTGATATCTTTTATTCATTCCCTTGGAAGCTTAGCTTCAGCTCTGCTCTCAGTATGTTTAGTTATTGTATAACTATCTACTAATCATATGATTAGATATAAAATGTAGACATATTTTATAATCTTATATAACCATGAATAAAGAATGTTTGAATAAGGTGAAAGGTCATCCTAGTCAGGATTGGTTTCATTTGGAAGTAATTCACTCATTGTTGAAGAATAGCGGTGACAAGGTATAGAACAGGCCAAGATTGTGTACAACTGGTACAACTGGTTCACTTATTTCATACATTAATGTTAAATTGAATCAAAAATGATATGTCATAGAACGATTCTGTGCAGTGATTGATTTATCGCTTTCCTCTCTAAATCTCCTCTCTGTTGCCCTGCATGTAGTGCTGGAACTGAAGCCTATAAACGTTTCTCCTTACCTGATAGCACAATGCTAAGCTTTGTCAGTGGAAGGTTCTGGAGCGACACTGCAGGAAATTGGGCCTCTATTCCTGGCTCTGGTGTATGTTCTTTTCTTCTTACCCCTGTGGCTCTCCTGTGGTAGGGGAGAGGAGGGCACTCACTCCAGCAGCTTCTGGCAAGTTCTGCAAGTCCCTAGCTAGCTTCCCAGTGATTCAGCAGCACTCCCATGGGCAATTTCTCAACAGATTTCTCTAGCACTTCAGAGGATGCCTCCTGCCACCAGCCCCAGTGTGTAACACCTCAGGGAACTCCTCTGCTCTATCCTAAGTTACAGCTCTACCTTCTCCAGTGAGCTCTTTTTCTTACCCCTGGGGTGGGGACTCTTCAGATTTATTATTTCCTTGGGTCCTCTGTTTCAGCCCTATGGTGAGACGTTAGCTGGTGCTTCTATATGGTATTCCTGTACTCTCCATAGCTCACTTTGCACCTTAGTAACTAATTTCCTATTATTAGTTAATAATTTATTCTATTCAACTTTCTCTGTCCCGAATACTTTCTGGCTTCTATCTACTAACTGGACCCTGAATGATATAGATAAACTCAAAAGGGATCATCTCATACAATTTATTGCTTTATGGGTGGGGAGATTGAACGAGAGGGACCAGAAGAGGGACCAGAAAAGCAAATGCTTTGTCCAGGTCACAGATAGTGAGCAGTAGAATCGGGTGCAAGCCACATCACTTAATAGTCAATGTAAATAGTGATTATACTATACTAACCTGGCGCAATATCTAGAACGTATGAGGTGTTCCATAGACATGTGTCAAGTGAATGAATTAATGAAGTAAGGCTCTAAGAGTAAGTCTTTGTCAAAGAAGTTCAGAAAAGAGGAAACATGAAGGCCTAAGGTCTTTGATAGAAATGAAGAAAGTTATTAATGAGATAAGAAAAGTCCACAAGATATCTCAGCACAGAATTTTCCAGTTACTTCACCATGGAACAGGCTAACCCAATATTGTGACTTTGGCCCACAGATAGCCAGGGGATTTGGAGCTGGTTTCTTGAGGGCGTCTGGCCTCCAGGATTTTGAGTCCCCACATCCTTAGCTAGAAGACATGTCTGTGCATCCCAGTGCCCACCCACCCATTTTTCAGATCACCAAAGCTGCCCAAATGGTCAACAGATGGTGGCAGCTTCCCTGGAAAGATTCCCAACCTAATTGGCTTATGTATCCAAGAGGAGGCAGCTCTGTGCTGTGGATGAAAACTAGTGTCAGTGGAGAGCCCCTCTCTGAAATCGGCCCCATCTCCCACCCACACTCGTGGTGTACTCCAAACCCACAAAGTGATGGTTTGGACTTTGTAATGAGCAGTTAGTCTTTGACAAGGATGGTTTAGCATTATGTCTGCCATATACATGGTCTCTTTGAAGCTTTGGCCAGGGCCAAAATAACAGGAGAAGAAAGACCATTCTAGTATTTTGGTTAGGATAAGCTGGTGGGATGGATTAGGCACCAGCAAATTTAGTTATGCTGTTTTGACAAGTGCAGTAAAAGGGAGCAGATTCTAAGTGTAACAAGGTACAAAAGAAAGAACCCTAACCTTGAAGTTCAAGTTCCCAGAGGTAAAGTCCCAGTCTTTTGACTAACTGGTTGTATGATTCTAGGCAAGTTGCTTCACTATTGGAACCTCAATACTATGCTCCATTAAAGTTTGACCTAAACAATTTCTAGATCCCAGAAGTAATATTTGAAGAGATTGTGAGGATTCGGGGGCTCCTCTTTGCTAAGAGTTCTTGGTCTCTAACTATATGCTTATCTCATTGATCATTTTCTTCACCTATTCTCTTCATCCTCTGTTACCTTCAAGAAATCAACTCCTTTGTGTTTCACAGTAAATGTTTTCTCCGCTTCCTTCTATCCTCCTCCCCCTCCTCCCCCTCCTCCCCCTCCTCCTCCTCCTCCTCCTCCTCCTCTTCTTCTTCTTCTTCTTCTTCTTCTTCTTCTTCTTCTTCTTCTTCTTCTTCTTTCTTCTGTACTGGGAGTTGAACCCAGGGGCATTCTACCTCTGAGCCAAATCCCCAGCCCTATTTTATTTTTGAAACGGCTGAGTTGCTGAGGGCCTCACTAAGTTGATGAGATTTTCCTTGAAACTGTGATCCTCCTATCTCAGTCTCCCCAAAATGTTATTCTTTAAAGAGTAAGGGTTTTACTTTGTGCCTATAGAGCAAAGGGCCCAAAGTACTTACATTATTTATTCATTCATTCGACCATTCTCTGAGCACCTTCCAGTGGCTGAAAAAGTTGGCCAAGACCTAATAATTTTTCAGCCTCTCTCAAACCTCTGCTCTACAAAGTTTCCACTCAGAAGCACACTCCCACTTCTCCATTTCCTAACTCACAGCAGTTACTCCCTATTCAACTCATTGTAGAATTAATCTCATAATCTCTCTTCCACTAAATTAGCCATTAAATTTCATTAAACTTCATAAGTTTACTTAATTTCTCAAAGACATTCACCATATCTCTATGATCAGACTGTGAGGTCTAGAGGGTGGAACTGTACTTTACACTTTGCATCTTCCACAGGGTTTAGTTCAGCGTCCTGCACATGGGTAGTACTCAATTAATAGCCCTTAATTGACTGGCCCATTGGCATTGTGGATGTACAAAGGCCTGGTAGTGGAAGTTGCTATCCTCAGGAAGGTTTGAGGGAGAAGTCCAACCTAAAGAGTTAAGTGGCAACACATGTGATGTCCCTAGACCTGTGATTCACTGTCAATAAATGCAGTAAATCAGTGGTTCCCAACCTTTGGACCCTGGGCCTCTTGTAATCTATGGGTTATACGAAGTATCACAAGTCTTTATATTGTAAGATGACTCAGATATATCTCACAAAGTGCATATGCTCATTTTCAAGTGTATATTGTGATTGGCAAAATACATAGCCTCCTTAAAGCCAGGATTTCGTTGCTGTCCTTTGTTCATCATGAACTTTTTATAGCAGCTGCTAAATGAATAATTATTATGTAGTTCTGTGAGTGTATTTTGAAGCTGAAAACTATCTTACTCAAATAGGTTGTTCAAACTACTGGCATAGACAACCAAAATTTAGAAAAGAAAGTGAACACTTTAGCCAGATGAATCAAAGCTTTTTGTTGTTGTTGTTTGTTTGTTTTTAACTTTTTTATGTGTGGTGCTGGAGAATGAACTCAGGGGCATTTTACCTCTGAGATACACCCCCAGTCCTTTTTTATTTTTAATTTTGAAACAGGGTCTCATTAAGTTGTTGAGAGTCTTACTATGTTGCTGAGGCTGGCCTCGAACCTGCAATTCTCCTGTCTCAGCCTCATAAGTACTAGGATTACAGGGATTACAGGAATATGACATTGTGCCTGGATACGTTTTTCTTTTTCCTGAAAGAGACAGGATTTTAACTCAGCCTTAAATACTGATTAAATTTTGAACAGTAAGGTTCAACTCATTTCTGGCATCCAAATGTATAAAAAAGAAGAAAAGCCATCCCTGATAGGTCACCATACTTCAAGTTCCGAAGGCACACAGATGAATTGGAGTACAGGTGGATGGAGATCTGAGGTTAATTAACTTCCTTGAAAAGCGTTCAGAAAATTAGCAAAGACATGAGAAACGATTTGCCCTAGTAATGCATGTCAGGAAACTGAAAATTATTTATCTTAAAAAGTCTTCAAAACACTGTAGAAAACTGTGCAACACCAGCCACACCCTCAATACTTAGTAAAGGAAACATGAACACAAGGATACATGTGTAAAAGCAATCAGGAAGTAAAGGGTTGTGTCTTCAAATCAAGTTCAATCATTTTTATTTGTCATCAAGCATGAATGGAGATGTAGGTACTAGTCTCAGATCTGCCATTAACTAGCTATGAATAAGTTCTTGGGCAAGTCACTTCATTTTTCAGGCTCTGATATGACAACATGAAGAGTTGAACCAAAGACTCATTGGATTCCTTCCTGACAGCATGTATTGCCTTTCAGATGGTAACTGTGGTGACAGAGCCATCTGTCCCCAGGGAGCTGGCTGGTACCATTGCTCTAGCCCTGTATCCTAGGAGAAGGTGAGCAGAGGAAAGGACAACTTCCCCCATTAGATCCGGAAAAGTCTCCATAGGCTGTCATTCCTCTAATCCTTTCCTAAAAGCTGTTCTCTCTGCAAGAGGTAAAGCTTCTCTCTCTTCCTTTCTGACCTTTCCTTTTATGCTACACTTTGCCAGTGAACCCAATTTCATTCTTTCTGTCCTTGAACTTGGGTTCACTTACATCAAAACTGCTGCCTGTTCATTCGCTGCACTGTTGAGAGGAGATGTCATGTAAAATGACCCAGCTTTTTTGGAAAATATTTTACCAGAAAGGATCACAATGCTTAAAAATATCTATCACCTTTTATTACATAATCCTGCTTCCAGAAATCAATCTTAAGGAAGTAATTATAAACGTAGTTAGGTATGTTCATCATTCAGTTATGTAATTGCAAAAACTTGGAAGCAACTTAAATATTTAGGAAAGAGAAATGTTTAAGTCACAGTATATTGAAATGATGAAATATGATGCTAAAAAATGTTGTTAAAGAGTTTGAAATAAGAACTTGGAATCTGTTTATTTTGCAAAATGAGAAGTGGGAAATGTGAGATTGATTGTATGATGTGATTTCAACTTTGTAGACAAAAAAAAAAGTGGATAGGAAAAAATATTGAAAAGAAACACAAAAAATGATAACAGTGGTGTTTTTAGATGTTGGAATTGTCTCTTGTTCCTATTAATCTAATTTTTATAATAAGCTTTTATTGTTATCAGAATAAAAAAGACTATTCAAAATATAATGAAACAAGCTGGGACAAAAGCATTAGCAATGAAGCTTCCTAGTAAATGGAATACAAGTGTTATTTATCTTCATTATATTTTTATGTGTTTGGGAAATGCAGAAAAATATTATTATATATGATTTATATAATTATATGTTACTTATACTTATATAATAATATAAACATTAAGAAAACCCACAGGAAGATTACCATGGGGCTCCCACCCCAACTCTGCACCTCACTGTGGCCCTGGTGAGACAGAACACACACGCTCATTATCAGCTCGATGACCTGCCAAAGTGGCCCGGGCGGAAGGCTTATTACTGTGCTTGTCACTAAATTTAGACTACAGGTGGCAGGAAGGACACAGGAGGAAGGATTAATGATCCAAGGGGGCGGCTGCGGAGGGAAGTCTGGGGAACCTAAATCTGGGTTGTGTTGTTGAGTAGAAAACATTACTTTCAAACATCTTGGCCAGCTGTTGCTACATTGTTTGCTCTGGGTAATGAAGATGAAGACTCATTTTTCAGCTGCAGATGCTCAGCATCAGCCACCATCAAGGGAGCCAGCTGAGACCAGGACCAGACTGGGCAGGTGACCCTGCTAGAGAGTTTGGGTATCCTCTACTTGCTCCAAATGTCCTGACCCCAGCTGCTGGGGAGTAAGACCTCACAGGCTGATGTTGAAGTCAAGCTGAACAACGCCCAGGAAACATCTGGAAGATCATCCTGTCATCTCAAACATCTGGCATCCAGTTTTAGAGTGAGGAGCCTGGAGTGAAAGTCTCATTTGTCTTCCAGGTCTTCTACTGATTAGTGGGGGACCTTGGACAAGCTGGTTGATCTGTGCCTCGGTTTCCCCAGTTAGCGTGTGTATTGGATCTGGCCTATAGTGAATGCATGATAAATGTGGCTGCATGAGTGACAAGGAGGGGGATAGGGTGGGCATCATCAAGAAGGCCCCTGGGGAAGGTTAGAAGGGGCTCCTCCCTTTGGGAAGGGATGAAGTCTGGTGTCCCTGTCCTCCCACACCATACCCACTGAACTAAAAGGGAATCCTCTTTTGCCCCTGCTTTCCTCTTGGTGGGCAGGCACAAGTTCACAATCCAGTCTGCAATTACTTTGTCTTGGGTGGGGGTGCCTAGTGGTGGGGTCGGGGGCAGCAGAGCCCCCACCACTGGTTGGTGGGAACCGCTTTTCTCCATCGGTCTCACAATCTTGTTTCCTCTGACATGTTTCTATCTTAGCCTCAACCATGTTATTATATTATCTTTAAAAATGTGGAAGAGCCCCTTCCCCCGCAGTTCCCACCACCCTACCCCACTGCACCGCCTCTGGTCACACGTAGTGGAGTCCAGGCTTGAGCCAACTATAACCATCCACAAGGGTCAAGGGGGCCCCGGGGGACCTTCACATAAAAGCAAAAATAACAACACATCAAGCCATTTCCCAGGGGCCAGCCAACCAAACGTTGAAGCCCATACAAACTTCTCTAAGAGTCCAGAAGGGTGGGAGAGCTTCCCTTGTGGGGTCCCCAGGGGAAAGATAAACAGGAAAATCAGCATTCAGAGGAGAAGTTATAAGAGTGGAGGCCATCTCCAAATGCCCAGGGTGGGTGGTTACCCGAGATAGAATGGTTCATCCCCAGGTCTTGGTCATCCTGAATCTCTGTGGCCTCTGAATGACCTAGTTTCTCTGGTACTTTTAACCACTTGAGTAGAATTAGGGGGGCCTATCAGGAGCTAACCCCAGCAGCCAGTCCGTGATGGCAACTGAAACAAAGACAGGAACATGTAATCACTTGCTGCCTGGGTTCGTGGAGGTGGAGGTATGGAAGATGGAGTTTGCCCATCATCTGAGCAACAACTCCAGCAGTCGAGGGATTTAGGGGTTTCCTCTGGGGCCAGTGTAGCTCACTGAAGTCATCTGTCTGCTGGAACTTTGTTAAAATGGAGTTTTACTACGATTCTTCACGTGGGTGCTGTGGTTAAACAGAAATTCCTTTTAAATGATGTCTGAAGAATGAGTCAAAATAAGGCCAGAAATCTAGTGGTGAGTAACTCCAGGACAGAGGGTGAGCTGGGTGGAGGGGGTGTTTATGGAGAGTGCACAGGCCGAAGTGGAAGGGAGATGGCTCCTTCTTCAAATCTCACTGGGGGGCGTGGCCTTCTGCCTCCTCCCTTCCCACCACCCTTCTGCAGAGGCTTTTTCCGTGTAGAATTCTTAAGCATGACTGAACATATTATAGTCAATCCCTCCTCTTTTTCAAAATAAAGTTTCTTTTATTGCCTTTTCTTATCAAAAAGTACGAGTGCTCATTACAGAAAATAGAGACAAGTGTAAGAATATTAAAATAATCATACTTCCACATTAAGCAATCACCATTAACATCATATTAGATCATTAGAATACTCTCCTAGGGTAAAAATATGTTTATGTGTGTATACACATATATGTTCCTGTATATTTGTGTATGCTTTATATAATACAAATACATCCTTTCCAAACAAAACGGTTCATCTTTTAATATTGTTTTTGTAATTTTTTCCTTCTTTTATTTTGCATTTTATGATGTGATACACATATTTTTTCATTATTGTTTAAATGGCGTTATACTTTCCCATTACCTGAAGTACTAAGTTGGTTTAACTAATCCCCTGTTGTTGGACACTTAGGATGTTGCAACTTTTTCTCTAAGTGTTGTGATGAACATCCATGCAGCTAAATCTGCAAAAAAAATTTTAACTCTTTCATTGGATAATTTTCCAGAAGTCAAATTGCTGAAGCTCCTTTATCTTATATTAGGAAAATTCAACCCAGAGATTGGCCTAAAGTGCTACATATACATTAAAAGATGGGGGGATGAGTGGTGGACCCGGTGTGCAGTGCTCTTTGCGTTGTGCAAGATAAGGAAGATACTCTTTATCCTCCTGTGATAGAAATACCATCAGTGAGAATGGGGGCCACAATTATAATACAACTTCTTGTAAAATTGAGGACTACTCATTTAAAACCTTCTGTAGGAGTTACTCATCTTCTGGAGCATCAGATCTGAGAGACTCTGGAAATGTGTGCTATGTCTACCAGATCTGTCAACACTTGCCTTCTGTTAGCATGCATGGGCATTGCATCTCTAGACCTTTTCTCTTCTGCTGGCTACCGGTGAATTGAGATAGAAATGTTTTTGAGGCTCTATAGGAATTTCCAGACCCATTATTACACAGCGTCTACTTCTCACTTGACACATCTGCATCAACGGTATTTAGATAACAATTTGAGAACCTCAGAACAGAAGCTCAAGTCGTCATATTTATTAGACAGCAGGTTGAAATTCCTCTGTCCCACCACCCACCTCCATAGCAAAATTAAAATTGAGCCCCCTAATTAACCCCTCCCCCAAGGAGAGAAGTCGTTGGGTAAGGAAGAGTTGCAGGGACAGAACGCAGATTTGTAGAGCCTTAAGTAGAGATGCAGAAGAAAGAGGAAGGTGTGTAATGTAACTGGAAAAGTGCTGGCCTCATTGTGAGAGACTCGGTTGCAGTTCTGTCAGTGATCACTGTGAGGCTTTGAGGAAGTTGCTTTCCTAGTCTGGTCCTACTCTCCATCACTATCTCTTCCTACTCGCTGCTCTACTGTTTTCCTCACTTATTTGATGAGATATCTAGTAACATAGTTCAAAACATTTTTCTGCAATTCTTCACAATCCTTTGTGTTTTTTTAAATCTTATGAATGGGTTTCCAGTAACCGATTGCATGGTAATACCATGGAGAAATATCAAGTTGAGCGCTGATCTTCACTGTTGTCAAAGCCTTTCAGTTTTCAAAAGCTTCTCTTATAGTTAGCTCCTATAAACAAGCTCTTGTTTAAAGGTGACCACACCCCCATTCTTTTGAAGCCTAGACCTGAGGGCCTCTAGAAGCAAAGAATGTCAGCTGCATACATATCTGAAAAATTCTCCCTTTTCTACTGTCTTTGTGCAAGACCTTTGGGCCACTAGGAACTATAGCCTCAAGAGAGTTTCTCCAGTATGTCAACCTAAACAAGTGGCGATGGCTGCCTCAAGGGTCATACTGAAAAGGACTCGGAAGCCTTGCATTCTAAACCAGAAAGACTAGCATGTCTGCCATGAGCAAGGAATGTGGGGAGGAGGTCCCATTATTGCCATTTCTACTTGCCCTGACCTAGTACATGAGAATTGGTAAATTCTCTCTAGTTCCAGCTTTCCATGGATTCTCATGCTGCAGGAATACAGAAAATCAGCCCTGGCCTTGAGTTTGGGCACAAGAAGGTGGTGAGTACTGGAATCTGTACCTCTTCCAAAGATACTTTCCAGTATGACATGCGAAATGGCTCCACTCACTTGTGTAGTGAACGTCCTCAAACTGCCTTCTTCTCTTGGCCAGTGGCTTACATTCTCCATGTCTTCTCTTGATGGTACCTTGAACCTTTCTTCTGTATCACGTTTTCTTTCGAGTAGCGAGTAGCTTTGGGCCTCTGTTTTTTTTTAGCAGGAGGTACTTGGGTAGATCACTTATGGGCTAGAAGTCGAAACTTCCAATAGAATCTATTGTCTTTTGGAAAGAAAATATTTAGAAACAAACACCTGGGGAAATGTTTTATGTGATCTCAGTTTTTCCAGGAAAAGACAAAATAAAGCAAACTTAAAGTGGTTATTAGTGGAACTGTAAGTAAGATGTGAGACAGAAAACCCCAGAAGGCTTTTTATTCTTATTTTTTATTTTTAATATATTTTTATTGCAGGTGTCTGCCTCTGGGTGCTGTGGCACATGCCTGTAATTCCAAGAACTTGGGAAGCTGAGACAGGAGAATCACAGGTTCAAGGCCAACAACTTAGTGAGACCCTCAGCAACTTAGCAAGGGTCTGTTTCAAAATAAAAAACAAAATGTAAATTTTGTAATTCAAAATAAAAATAAAAAGGTCTGGGGGTGTCTGGTGGGGATAGAAATCCTCTGGGTTTAATCCACAGTACAGAAAGCAAGCAAGCAAGTAGGCCAGATTTATAAACTGGGAGTACCATACATCTCTGCTCATGGCAGTGAGGTCTACAGGGAAATCCAGGACTGGAATCTGGAAGCCAGAGCTCTGCTTTCAGCCTTGGCACTCTGAGAAAGTCAGTTTCCCATACTGGGCCTCAGTTTCCCCATCTGTTATGTGCCCTGCTCACCCCAAAGTGTTTAGGGGACAATTTGCTGGGAGAAAGGACATGAGCAGGCTTTGAAAAGAAGGCTGGAGAACTATAGAAATGGGAGGTCTGATTGTTTGTTTTCCTAAGAGGAGTTGTAGCTTTGCCATCCCTGCTGGAGAGGCTGGTTGGATCATAAGTATTTGGCCTCTGAACCTTCACTCTGGACTAGAGCAGCTGTGGGTGGCTGGAATGCGGGGAGGGAGGAAATATCAGAGTGAGCAAGCATGGGCCTTCATCTCAGAGTTGGCCAGGTTTCTAGAAGAGGGGAAAAAAATCTCAAGTAGCTCTTTGTGGTCATGAAGAATACACTTATGTGATTGTTTTCGATGTCTTAGAGTCTGAGGAAAAGCTTGGAGGGACACTTATCACCATGGAAAACAAAGGAGTTACTCATTCAACTGAGGCTGCACACAGCTGCGTGAAATAGAGACTAGAAATTGTCTAAAGCCATGCCCAGTGGCTCACGCCTGTAATTCCAGTACTCAGGAGGCTGAGACAGGACTGTCGCAGGTTCGAGGCCAGCCTCAGCAACTTAGCAAGACCCTCAGCAATGTAGGGAGATCCTGTTTCAGAATAAAAATAAAAAGGGCTAGGGATGTAGACCAAAGATAGAATGCCCCTGCGTTCAGTCCAAGAAAGAAAGACAGAGAGAGAGAGAGAGAAAGAGAGAGAGAAAGAAAGAAAATTGTGTAAGTAATTCAACAACTATTTTCTTTCTAGCATACATACACACAAACATACATACACACCAGGATTATTTCATCCACAGTCACTCCGATGGTGTTTCAATGCATTTGATATGTCCTTCTGCTGCCTTTCCACCAAGTCAGAGCCTTTCTAGTATTCAAAGTTCTTCCCAATTGCCTTGTCTTTTTATACTCAATGCCACACACAATACCTGGTTCACAGTAGGCACCCAAGAAACTTCTGATAAGTGGAATCCCACCGTAACTGGGTGTATTCTTATTGTCTTGGCTCCCAATGAGTCATGCCTCTCTAAATTGATGTCTTTATATAGTGCCTTCCATGCTAACACATGATTTGCTTTGGCCAGTGGGAACTTAGTACACATGAAAAAAGCAGGGGCTTATATATTTGTATATTGGAATATGTCTACCATGGGAAGAAGCCTAGGAGAGCGTGCAGGAGATACCTGGCCCAGTCAACAGCCAGCTCGAATGACGGGTCATATGAGTGAGGCCATTTTAAGCCCTCCAGTCTCCATCCAGCCACCACATGGTTGTGGCCAGGCAAAGTCAGCAGAAGAGTTGCCCAGCTGAACTTGGCTCAAATTGCCCGCCCTTAGAGTCATGAGAAAATTGTGGTTTTTAAGCCACTGATATCTGGAATGTTATGCAATAATAGATCATTGAGATACCACTTGTTTGTTAAAAAAGTGATAGAAATCTTTAGGTGAAGAATGATAGTTGGGCATGGTGGCACCTGCCTATAATCCCAGGACTTGGGAGGCTTAGACATGAGTATCTCAGGATCAAAGCTAACCTCAACAACTTAACAAGACCCCCAGCAACTTAGTGAGAGCCTATTTCAAAATAAAAAATTAAAAAGGGCTGGGGGGTGTAGCTTGGAGGTAGAATGTCCCTGGGGTTCAATCTCCAGTACCAGACAAAAAACGGTAACCATGTTGTATCCCATCTATCAACTTTAATTGGTGGGTAGCACTTTCTTGGAGGGCTTTCTGAAGCAGAATTTGAAGACCAAATTAATGGAAAAGAAAGTTATGATTCATTAGCAATGTGTGCAAACCACCAAGGTTGGAGTAGGGACAATATGTATGCCATATACCTCCCATCCTTGTTCCATACAATCCACCAGGCAGAGGTTAGTGAGTAAATAAAACAAAATCACTAGAGCTGAGCATGAGGTGGGCTGACCATTGAGGGATTTTCCCAATGAGTTAGGTAGCCTTTCCCAGAAACAGCCATGTCACTGGAGAATACAACTGTGCACTAAAGAGAGCCCCAGTGTGGGACTCTGGGTGGCTCCCCAGGATGCCATGGTTACAGATCTGGTCATCAGCCTGGAGGAGCCAGGAAGACTATGTTGTTGGTGCATCACAGAACTGACTGGTCTTTTAGGAATAGACTTATAAGAACCATGCTCCTGAGACATAAACAGCAAAACACAACGAGATGTCTCTGCAGGGATACAATAATCCCTATCTGCTCCCCAGACTAAAGTAGTCATCAAAAATGCTGACTTGGTATGAAATGGGGAGAAAGGAAGTGGGAAGATTCAGAGGAAACATTTCACATGAGTTGGGAAAACTGGACAGAATATGTCTGACCTTGAACAGTGCCCTCTCTCCAGTAGCGGGAAAATCCCTGACCCCAGGCCCAGCATCCTTCTCCTCTGAGTATAACTGGGGCACACTCACTGCCTGCAGACATCAATTCTTTCTTTTTTTTCTTGATAATGGTAATTAAAGTAGAAGGGGCATTCTACTTCTGAGCAACACTCCCAGACCTTTTTTTTTTTTTTTTTTAATTTTGAATCAGAATCTTTGCTAAATTGCTGAGGCTGGCCTTGAACCTGCAATCCTCCTATCTTGGCCTCCCATGTGCTGGGACTACAGGTGTGCACCACTGTACCCAGCAGACACTGGTTCTTCTTCTAACTTCTCTGCAGACTCTATTCCTTCATGGAGATATGTTCCTCAGACACGTTAATATAATTGACTAGGCCATTGTGACTTTTCTGTTCAGAAACACCTCTGGAGAGTCCCATGGTTACAGTTTGGTTTTCCCAGTCCCTGGCTATCCATTTCCACCTTGATTTTTTTAAGGCATCTTACCCCATCAAAGATTACCACATAACACCTTGATTTTGTCCATTCATCCATCCTTTTATCTATTTGTGTTAGCTTATTTATTTATTTATGCAGTATTGGGGAGTGAACCCAGGGGCATTCTACCTCCAAGCTACACTCCCAGTCCTATTTTTTATTATTTATTTTTTAAACAGGGTCTCACTAAGTTGCAGAGGGCCTCACTAAGGAGCTGAGGCTGGCCGAGAACCTGCGACCCTCCTGTCTCAGCCTCCCAAGTACTGGGATTACAAGCGTGCACTACCAAGTCACGCTATTCAATAAATACTTAATATGCACCCAGCTGATGCTGGAAAATACCAAGAGAGTCAAGTGTGGCTCCTGCCTCCAAGGAATCTCCAAGGAGAAAGGCAGGAGTCCTGGTTGAGAGACCAACCTGGACTGATTCAGGGAAGAACAGCGGTGATAGGAAAGAAGGGGCAGATATCAGAGAAGTAGAGATGCTAAAGTCAGAACATAGATTTAGTAACTAGCAAGGAGGAAGAAGGAGGAGACCAGGATTCTTACTGACTAAGTATTTATTAGTGTCATCATCATGAATATTAACAGCTGGCATTTATTAGCACTTTCAGCATACTAGACACCATTCTAATACCTTTAAAAGCGTGAATTCACTTAATCCTCACAATCCAAAGAGGCAGGCACTGACATTATGTCTGTATTTCAGGTGGGGCAATGGAGGCACAGACAGATGAGTAACTTGTCCAAGGTGAAGTGACTAAGAGTGGTAAGGGTGGGGTGACTCTCCAGCATCTAGTTCAGTGTCCAAGTGGGCGCCTTCTTCAAGGATAGAACCCACGGGAGGAAGAGACACAGAACAGTTTTAGAAACGTGCAATTTGAGATGCCTGGTGGGAGGTGTGTGCACAGGAGAGAGGCCAAGGAGCATCTGTGCTGGAAATAGCAGCTTTGACACTCTCAGCATATCCACGTAGTGGTGGAAATGATGGGCTGGGTGTGGAATGTCAAGGACAGGGCCAAGGTCAGGACCTGGGAGAAGACCCAAGAGGCACCGAGAAGAAGAGGAGCCATGGGGGACTGCAGAAACGAGTGATTAAAGAGCTAAGATATGAACCGGGAACAAGTGGTGTCATCGAAGGTGACAGAGGGGAGAGTTTCAAAGAGGAAGGCAGTATTCAAGTGTGTCAGATGCCATCAAGAGAGTACACAAACTGTCACGAGAGAAGGGTGATTCTGTGAAGGGTCCTGGGGAGTCCCCAGTGGGGAAGAGAAGGCGACTCAGGACCAGAGGGGTCCTTGGCTTAAGTGACAGAAGATAATTTTAGCACAAGCCAGTCAGGGACGTAGATATTATTTATTTAGGAAAGTAAAAAGACACATTTCAGGGTTACCCCCAAAGAGAGGTGCTTTTTGGGGTTCATGGCTCTTTTTTCATGAGGGATGGGTAAGTAGAAGGAGGTCTATCTGGTAGTCAGAAGATAATTGGGGGTGTTTTGGTCATCCTCAGAGTCCTGATGGAGCCTTCACTATTTCTCTATATCAAGGACAGATAACAGTGTCCAAGGAAATTGCTCGTTTGTTTAAACCGTTTACAGGTGAGGTGGCTAATAGTGTCCAAGGAGTTGACTCTTTTGTGTGACTTCTGTCCTTTGACCAACAGATACCTCTCCTGCTTAACTACTTCTAGGTTGGATAATTAATGGTTCAACTAAGTGAATTTTCAGTGTGTTGTCGGGCCACCTTTCTATATCTTTTGTGTGTTCTCTGTTGTCTGGTCAATAGATACTCCTTTGAAGATTGTCAGCAGCATTCAGAGTAATTATTAAAGACTTGTAAATTCCCCAGAAACCTGAGACTAACAGGCCTGGCTGGGGAGTAAGGGTATTGGGGAATTTTGCCATAGACTTCCATATTAAAGTTAAATTTTCCCAACCAGGTGTGATGGTACATGCCTGTAATCCCAGTACTTGGGAGGCTGAGACAGGAGGATTGCAGGTTTGAGGACAACCTCAGCAATGTATGGAGACTCTCAGCAACCTAGCCAGACTCTGTTTCAAAACAACAATAACAAGAAGTAAAAATAAAAAGGGTTGGAGGTGTATCTCAGAGGTAGAATGCCCCTGACTTCAATCCCTAGTACCATACACACACACACACACACACACACACACACACACACACAGTTACATTTTCTTGTTATTTCTTTATGTCTCTTATCTATCTATTTCTTTTATTTCTTGTATCCTACCTCAAATGAGGCAAGAAAAGCAGCCACTAAATTATA
Organism: Graphiurus murinus; assembly: GCA_004027655.1. NCBI lineage: Eukaryota > Metazoa > Chordata > Mammalia > Rodentia > Gliridae > Graphiurus > Graphiurus murinus. Next base: position 34,219 of record PVLC010000864.1, read on the forward strand.
CATTTAGTAAATGTAATAACTAGCAGCCTGGACAAGCATACCTTGTTTCAATGGCCTGAATTCCAGATCCCAAAACACCTGGATCCATGTGTTCAAACTGTGGTGCTGTAGAATCCCTGGGAAGTCTATGAAAATGCAGATTCCAAACCAGGCATGGTGGTGCACGCGCTTCATCCCAGTACTTGGGAGGCTGAGACAGGAGGATCGCAGATTCACAGTCAGCCTCAGCAACTTAATGAGGTCCTCCACAACTTAGTGAGACCCTGTTTCAAAATAAAATGTGGCTGAGGGTGTATTTCAAAGATAGAATACCCCTGGATTTCATCCCCAGTACAGTACCACACAGCAAAAAAAAAAAAAAAAAAAAAAGCAAATTCCTGGGACCTGTTGTTAAGATTTGGGTTTAGAAAGTCAGGCCCAGGAATCTGAATTTTTAACAAGTGCTCTTCCCCCCCATCCTGAAGACTTTGATGCAAGTGGTTCATGAACTATATTCTGATAGCACAGCCCAGAAGACACAAGCATTTCCTTTCACTCCTGCTCCAGGTCCTGTTTTTCTGTTAAGTGATCTGTGACCTCCAGACTAGGAGATCAGCATGTGAGTGGCCAAACATTTAGGCTCACACCTTTCCCCAGGATTCCAGCTTCACAGGCCCTAGGGGGACAATCATATTTCAATATGACATTACCAAAATGTTCATACTCCCTCCCCTTCCTCCTCCCCCTCCTCCTCTTCCTCCTCCTCTTCCTCCTCCTCCTCCTCCTCCTCCTCCTCCTTCTTCTTCTTCTTCTTCTTCTTCGTTCTCTCTCTCTCTCTCTCTCTCTCTCTCTCTCTCTCTCTCTCTCTCTCTCTCTCTCATATACACAGAACCATTTACTTCAGATATAAACACAGGTAAGTACATAAAAATGCACGTGATTAATCTAAGGAGGGAGGAAGAGAGTAGAACAATAAAAATGTTTCTAAAATACCAAGGACATGTAAATATACTTATAAGTATAAATGTATGTATAAATACACATATCTATTCTTAGTGCGGGGGGAACATATAAGGAAGAGTAATAAATTCAGCTTGGAAGAGTTGGCTAAAGTATCCCTGAGAAGGTGACATTTGAGTTGAGCCTTGAAGGGTGCATAAGAGTTCACAGGACAGAGAAAGGGATGAAGATTTCAGGCAGAAGAACAACATAGAAACAAGAAGGCTCAGTGTGGCTGAAATGGAGGAGACAAAGCTGGGGTGGTGATAAGGGCCAAAGCAGATGGAATAACAGAGAACCAAGCTGGAAAGCGACATCAGGCCCCCTTTTACAGGGTCTCCAATGCATGCTAAGGAGTATGGACTTAATCTTGGAAGAAATGGAGAGTCCATGCAGTTTTGAGGTAGGGACTCTGTCTTGTGTTTTAGTGAGCTAAGGAGATCAGCAGTGGAAACCTGGGAAATATCTTCCCATTTCCTACAGCATCCAGAGAAAGGGGATCTTTAGGAAAGAGAGAATCCTGGAATTCACATGGACCTGGCAGACACCACTTTTGAGTTTATCTCTTCTAAGCCAGGCAACCGGAGACTATAGTTTAAGAAATCAACCACAGAGAATGAGGAGGGAGAGAAATGGGGGGAAGAAATAACACACAACTGCAATTCCTCAAGTGTAAAAGAGAGAGCTAGGATGTCTCCTTATCTAAATACGTATTTAAAGTAATGTAGAAAAGAAAGTCCTGTTTTTGCAGGGTAGGTTGAGGGAGGAGAACCATAAATGACCAAAGAACAACAAAGTAGAAAAAATAAACAGAGCAGGAAAGAATATAAAAGCAGGAAGTCTGCAGGCAGCAGTTCCCCATGAGGTCACTGGCGAAGGCCACATGGGTCGATTCTCTGCAGGCCGTGGGGTGTGGAAGGAAAAGCCGGGTGTAGGCCTTTTCTTGTAGCCTTGGGCACTAGAAAAGGCAGAACACAGGGTCAATGCAAGATGGAAAATTCCAAAAGCTATTTGTAGGTGGGATACAGGAGGGGTGGTCTTCACCCTAGGGATGAAGTAGGAGGCAGAAAAGGCCCAGTTAGAAGCCAAGTCCCAGGTCTAGGGCTGCAAGTTAGAGGCTGTGTGGCCTTGGGCAAGAGCCACCACCTCTCTGAGCCTGCTTCTCCATCTGGGAGTCAGCCAGGTTGGCAAGGCCTCCACGCATGGGTGACCAGGGGACATACTGATGCCCAGTTATGCACTCCCCTATGAGCTGAAACCAGGAAGAAAGAGGGCTTTGTTGTTTTGAATTTATGCCAAATCATTGTCTGCCAACCAAACTCAGAGCCCAGGGCTGTGACCACTCAGAGGTGTCTTTTTCTCCCAGAGCCCCAGTGGTGGCCCCAAATTGAGAGGAAATACAGGCCAAGGCTGCCCGCCCTGGGGAGTCTCAGATGCCACCACAAGGAATTTGGCCTTGCTCTGGAGTCACAGAAAAGCCAGATCTGAGCCCACTTGCCTCCTCAACCCTTCTCCTGGCCTAGGCCAGCCCCAGGGTGAGTTCAGGGTTCAGCACGGCCTTCAGTACACCTATTGCTCTGGGAAGGGCTGAGACAGTAGCAGCACCCATGTCCAAACCTAGACCCACCACAGCCAGCCCCATAGCTGCTCAGAGGCCTAGCTCTGCAGCCCCCAAGTATGAGGGAGCTAATGTCCCACAGGTGAATTCAGAACTGAGAGAGAGGAAGCAACAGATAAATTGCCGATTCATCTCCCTGAGAAACTGCTCTGAGGTGCAGTGGGTTCCGGCGCCCTCCCCTGAGACCGACCAGGCCCAGCCATCCTTCCTTTTCCCCATGGTGGGCAGCCACTCTGCAATATACTTGGTGTTTCAAGTCATCATTGTCACCGCTGTGGCCCTAAATACCTGATGACCACAACTTAGAGGAAGGAAGATTTATTTGCTCACAATTCTAGAGGTTTCAGTCCATGTTAGGCTGGGTCACATCTGCGGAGCCCAGGGCATGGCAGCAGGAAGGGGAGGGGGGAGGGAGGGAGGGAGGGAGGGATAGAGAGACTTGTAAACATCTGTAGCCCCCAAGGCCACAGCCAAGTGGCCTACCTTCTCCAAGCATACCCTTCCTGCCTAAGTTACCACCTGATAAATCCAGTAATTCATCAAGAGATTTATTCACTGATGAGATTAGAACCCTCATGATTCGATGATATCACCTCTGAACCTTTTTGCCAAGACACGAGCTCTTCAGGAGACATTCTATATCCAAACCATAACATTTGGTATTTGCTTTCTCTCTCTCAGCTTCATTTCCCCCTTTCTCTCACTGTGGATGCGCTAGGATGAACTCCCCCTCTTCATAAAGCATCGGCACGTAATGTGTCTTTTTGCTTACTTACTTTTTTAGGGGGGTGGGCTAAGCCAAAGGACTCTCAGTAATGATAGTTACTGGCATCTCGCTGGCCCCAGCAAGGGAAGGTTTGTCACATTTGTAAGGTGACTTTCCTCGCTCCCGAGTGTGTTAGAACAAACTCATACATGTTGCAAATATTTAGGCAGAAGAATCAAGAGGGCATAGCAGCCAGGTGCAGTGGCACACACCTGTAACCCCAGTGACTCAGAAGCCTGAGACAGGAGGATTTTCAGTTTGAGGCCAGTCTGGGCAGCTTAGTAAGACTCTGTCTCAGAACAAATTTAAAAAGGGTTGGGATATAGCTCAGTGGTAGAGCGTACCTGGGCTCAATCCCCAGTACCACAAAAAAGAAAGCAGACCAGGGTTCAAATCTTGGTCCCATCAATCACTAGCTACATGAACTTGGGCGTTGACTTGACTTCTTCATGTATATAGATAATACAATACAGTCCGCAATGATTGGATTAAATGAGATGATATATGTAGATTACAAAGCATATTGTTGCATGCACAGGGCAAACTCAGGAAATGTCATAATGATCAAGAAAATTGAAAACTAGGCACACAACAGGCTTTTGAGTTGGCACCCTGGGAGCAGTGGAGAGAGAGAGAGAGAGACAGAGAGAGAAACTGGACTAGAGACACTGGGGCCTGCTGGAGGGGCAAAACTGGCCGTTGAGGCCAGTCTAGAATTCCAGGATGGCATTAAGTTTGGGCTCTCTCTACTGTTTAAATATGGGCAGTGGCTTGAACAGTAATCCAGGTCTCCCTGGAGGCCAGTTCCTGTGCAGAGCTGCAGACCACGAGGCCTCCCGCCCTGGCCTCAGCCGGCACCTCCCGCCCTGAACATGATTTCTGCAGCTGTTCCTATACCCATTCATCCTTCTCACCTGGCTCCTTTTCCCCGTGGCCTTCGTCTTGGAAACTGAAGACCTGATTTGGCAGGAGGTGAGTCCCAGGGTGACCTAGGACAGAGCCTCTCATGGCCCACAGCCCCAGCAGCCCACAGACACCTCTGAGACCAGCTCCAGTGTCAGAAAGTAGGCAGCGGGTCACTGTCACGTGTGCATGGCAGTGCCGTTCCTGGGGACCTGTATTTATTTTTTACTACTCCACTGCTATGTGTGGTGACAGACCACTAGTGGGGAAGGGTGGACAGGAATGGGGAAGGGGCTTCTACCCCAGGGAGCTGAGGCAGGCTAGAAAACGGATTACTCGAGGTTACAGACAGGCTTGAAAGGGGAGTGTTGGCCGGGCGTGGTGGAGCATGCTTGTAATCCCAGATATTTGGGAGGCTGAGACAGGAGGATCCTAGGTTTAAAGCCAGCCTTGACAACTTAGAGAGGCTCTCAGAGGTTAGTGAAACCCTGTTTCCAAATAAGAAATAAAATCAGGCTGGGGCTGTAGCTTGGAGGTAGAATGCCTCTGGGTTCAATCCCCAGGACTAAAAGAACATAAAAGAGTTTTATAGTGTTCTATTTTGGGGTGTGTGTGTGGTCTTTTGTTGTTGTTGTTGTTTGTTGACAGTGGGAGAGCTTGCGCAAGGGCCAGGAAGAGAAAGAGACAGATCAACCAGGTATGGTGGCACTCACCTATAATCCCAGTACTTGGGAAGCTAAGACAGCAGGATCAAAGGTTTGAAGCCAGTCTCAGCAACTTACGAGGCTCGCAGCAACCTAGTGAGAGCCTATTTCAAAGTAAAAAATAACATAGGGCCGGGGGTGTAGTTCAGAGGTACAACACCCCTGGTTTCCATTTCCAGTACCACAAAAAATAAAATTAAATAAAAGAAAAGAGAGAGAGAGAGATGGAAGTTGGTGGAGCAAACACACAGAGCAAACCTGGGAGGGGCAAAAGGCACTGGAGTCTGGGGTGAAGAGATTCTGGTCTCCATATAGATGGGAAGCCTCGCTCTCTGACATTAGTGGGAGGGTGTGTGTAGGGGAGGCTGCCAGTCGAGGGGTTCTGTGCCCCTGTTTTCAATTTTCCCTGGGCACTGGGGAGCAGAGCTGGCTGCTGGGAGGGGAGCTGAAGTTAGGATGGGGACAAGAAAGTGGTGGTGAAGGAATGGATCTGCCATCCTTGTAGGAGGGTGGGGGAGGATGCTTCCTAGAGACAGGTCACAGGGCTGCTCAGATGCCCCAGGGAAGGTGGCTTTACGGTTCCCCCACTCCTACCCCCACCCCAGTATCAAGAAGTACAGGCTCATGATCCAAGAGCACAGAGGATAGGCTTAGACCCCAGGTCACCACCTGTGAATGGGACTAACAGACCATCATGCCCAATCCCTGAGGTCAAAAGAGTTCCTAAGCCCAGACCTTCCTCGCTCCTCTCCTGGGAGTGGCCATAAGGCAAGTGACTCAGAAAGATTCTAGCCACTGTCAGGCCATCCCCATCCCCACCCAGGCGCCATCTCGCCTTCCCCTTCCCATGGGGCCAGTGACCGGCCTTGTAGGAGGCCCAAGTGCTGCGGGAGCAGGTGGCCATGTAGTCAGTCCAGCCTCTGTGAAATTCCAGCTGTCTGTGCCTGGAGCACACAGAGCCCGGACACGGCATCGTCACCTGTATACAGGCTCTACAAACACCAGGGCTGTGCCCTCCATGCAGTGGAGCCCGGTTCTCAGCCTGTCAATCAAATCTGGTCATAAGCTAGCATTCTGCTTTCTCTGGTAGGACCCAACACACCAGCAAGAAATCCCATCAGCCTCCTCGCTGCCAAGGCCAGTTTTCCAGTTTTTCTAAAAAGAGTTTGTTCTCAAATGTCTTATTAACTGATAAATGCCTATCGGTGAGTCCTCAAAACAGTTTCCCCAAGCTCCCTGTTTGGGTGGGGAGAACTAGAGGACAAGGTGAGTTGGAAATGTGTTTCCTGGAAGAGAATTTATTGGCAGAGTGACTAAATTGGGGCTGCGTGCTGTCCTTCTATATAAAGCAGTGTAGCTCTCGGCCCAGGTCTACCTCTCCAAGACGCCATGAGCACACAGGTCAACTCAGTGGCTCAGCCTTCTAGGAGAGATGAGCCATGTGAGTTCACTGTCACTGTTCCACCTTTTTTTTTTTAACCACTTTGAATTTTAATAATCCACTTGCCTAAAATGACAAAGGTCCAAAAATAACAACAAGAAAAACTCTATGATTCATCTCTTATCTCCAGGTTCAACTATTCCTTCCTTTAGTGATCTTTGGTATGTCGCCATCTTGTGGTCAAGGAGGGTAACTGCCTGCTTGCTCTCACGTAGTGTAGTCAGTATTTGGAATGTACTCTGTATTTGTTGAGGGTACGCTCTATGTCATGCACTGTACAGTACTTGCAGTCATCTTGTAACAGGGACTTGGAGAGGCCGCCTTTGCCACAATCAGTGACTCTATACTTAGGTATGCAGATTCACACAACTAAAAGCAGGATAAAAGCAAGGCATGGTGGCGCAGACCTGCAATCCCAGTACTTGGGAGGTTGAGAACGCGGGTTCGAGGGCAGCCTCAGCAATGTAGCGAGACTCTCAGCAACCTAGTAAGACCCTGTTTCAAAACAAAAAAATAAAAAGTGCTGGAGAGTATAACTTGGAGGTAAAAATGCCCTTGAGTCCAATACCCAGAACAATAACAAAAAAAGAAAGAAAGAAAAAAGAAAAAAAAAAAGCAGGATAAAGCTTGGTATCTCTGCCTTCATTTTGTATCTGTCTCCTTTATGGGCCCCTGCTCTGCAAAAAGGCTGGTTAAATCATTTAAGGGGTGTTCATCTAAAAACTACTAACATGAGGTTTATTAGCCTTAAGTTTACCTAACCTATCTCATCCCCCTTCAAGACTGAGGCACTGAGGCAAGATTTGAAGCACTCTGATTCAGACCCCAGGAATGGCGCCCAGGAGGGTTCAGTTGTTGTCTTACACCTTCCAGGAACATCAGGAACAATCGCCTCGATTACCTCACAGGTGAATCTCCCCATTCCAGGGTCACAGGTCTGATGGAGAAATGTCCTGAGCCACAGTGGGCTTGCCCCTTGAGTGATGCAGGACCTCTCCAGAGCCACCTCGCAGAACCAGAACTAAGAGGATGCTCAGCCGGCCTCATTATGCCCACCTCTCGCCTTCGCACCATCCATCCTTCCCCTATTTAAGCCTAAAGCTCCTGTCAGCACCCGGAGACGGGGCTGAGGTGCTGGAGCTCACTTTGCCTTCCCAGCAAGGCCATATTGATGTAAGCTTCCTGCTTTTTACCAGTACCTTCTCTGCTTGATTTTCTGGGGAAAGTGGCCAGGCCTAGTTAGTTGGGACCCTGGGAGTCAGGCCTCTGGCCTAGGAAGCCGGTGACAATCTCTTCACATTAAAAATGAGGGTCTGTCTATATAGCACGAGTCTTCCGAGGACGGTGGTAACTGCCATTGCAGACTCTCCGTAGCATCTGTGTCCTAGGAGCTCAGGACACTTCCTCCCTTCTCCTTCTTTGTGATTTCTTCCAGAACCTTGGATGCTGAAAGGGGCCTGAGGGGATATTGCTGGCTGGGGCTGTGGAATTCATCCCAGGTGCAGCAAAGCTGACCTTTTCAGCTGTGGACATTCCTCATTTCTACACGTCTATGAGTCTCTGCCCTGGTGCACATTAGAATCCCCAGTGACTTTCATGGTGCACAGGCCATGTGTGTGTGTGTGTGTGTGTGTGTGTGTGTGTGTGTGTGTGTGTGATGTGTGTGTGGTACTGGGGATTGAACCCAGGAGTGGTCTACCTCCAAGTTACAACGCTTTTTATGTTTTATTTAGAAACAAGGTCTCACTAAGTTGCTGAGGGTTTCACTAAATTTCTGAGGCTGGTCTTGAGCCTTCAATCCTATCTCAGCCTCCCAAGTACTTGGGGTTGCAGGTGAATGGATATTTAAAAATATTCATAGCTGGGCGTTGTGGTGCACATTTGTAATCCCAGCATTTGGGAGACTGGAGGATCAGGGTTTGTGGCCAGCCTCAGCTACCTACTGAGGCACTCTGCAACTTAGTGAGACCCTGTTTCAAAATAAAGAATAAAAAATAGAGCTGGGGGTATACCTCAGAGGTAGAATGCCCCTGAGTTCAATCCCCAGTACCAAAAAAAAAAAAAAAAAAAAAATCATGCCACCACACCCAGTGGAAGCAATGGATACTTTTTAAATTCCCCAGGTGATTCTAAGGTGCAGTTGAGATTGAGAGATGCAGTTGGAATTACTAAGGTGGGCCAGACGTTATACCCCCTCCCCTTTATTTTGTTTTTTATTTGGAAACAGGGTCTTGCTAAGTTGCTAAAAGCCTTGCTAAGTTGCTGAGGCTGTCCTTGAATCTGTGACCCTCCTGTCTCAGCCTCCCAAGTACTGGAATTAGAGTTATGAACCACCACACCCGACTTAAGGGAGCAGAATTTTAAAGTAGAATGGGTAGGCAGGAATTGGGTGAGCCAGGAACACATTCTGGTGACTAAAAGGATGTAAAGTAAAATTCCAAGATTGCATACTTACAAGGTCTGGGAAGTTTTTTTGGGGAAAGTTTGTGCTTTCTGTTTCAGGGTCTAAAATTAGTCTAAGCTATTTCTGGGCAGCAATGATTGCCACTGAGAGAGGTATGTACATGCACCAACTATTATTTTATGGCTATTTGAAAGAATAAAGATATCTATTCACTTTGATGGAATACCTTAAAGAGGACCCGGTATGGGGTCCTCCTGCCTCCCACAGCTTATCCGGCTCTGAGGGACTTGGAGAGCCCACATTCATCTTGGGCCAGTTTTCTCAGCTACCAGGGTGTCACTCTGGATGGGATAACTAAAATGTGGCTTGGGAGGTCCTGTGTGACAGACCAGTCCGCACCCAGGAGGGGCACACATGCCGCAGTCCATCCTGTGCTGCTCTCACAGTGTACCACAGACTGGGGAGCTTGTAATGCACAGAAGTATATGGGCTTGCCCTTCTGGAGGCTGGGAAGTCTAAGATCACGGGCCCTCCCCGGCAAGGGCTTTCTGTTGTTGCTGCATCCTAGCATGTCAGAAGGCATCCTTTTATAAGCCTTTTATAAGGGATCCACTCCTTGGACAACAGCATTAATTCATTTATGAAGGCAGAACCCTTAACACCTTAACAACTCTTTTTTTTTTTTTTTTTTTGCGGTACTGGGGATTGAACTCAGGGGCATTCTACCTCTGAGCTACACCCCCAGCCCTATTTTTTATTCTTTATTTTGAAACCAAATCTCACTAAGTTGCGGAGTGCCTCTCTAGGTAGCTGAGGCTGGCCTCGAACCCAGATCCTCCAGTCTCAGCCTCCCGAATGCTGGGATTACAAGCGTGCGCCACCACGCCCGGCCCTAAGCAACTCTTAAACGCCCATCTCCCAGTACTGCTATGTTGGGGATTAAGTTCCCAACACGTGGTTTTTTTGAAGACAGAGCTAAGCTATAACAGCACTTCCAGAAGGGAGGCTTGAAGGGGGCTGTCTCCCTGAAAGGAAGACAGATAGACAGTCAAGGGAACAAGATCAAGACCTGGAGTATTCTGCAGAACATGTCATTTCTTGCCTGGTTTTCTTTGTGAGCACAAGAAAATGGTATTGGCCTTTAAAAGTCTCTTCCTTGGAGCCGGGCGTGGTGGTGCACGCTTGTAATCCCAGCATTCGGGAGGCTGAGACCTGAGGATCCGGGTTCTTGGCCAGCCTCAGCTACCTAGTGAGGCACTCCGCAACTTAGTGAGACTCGGTTTCAAAATAAAGAATAAAAAATAGGGCTGGGGGTGTAGCTCGGAGGTAGAATGCCCCTGAGTTCAATCCCCAGTACCGCAAAAAAAAAAAAAAAAAAAAAAAAAAAAAAAAGTCTCTTCCTTGGATGTTGGAACTTCCTTTAATTCATCCAACCTTTAGTAAAGTCAGCTATATGTATTTACTTTGTGGGGATAGTGTTGTAGAGAGAGAAGGGACACGTGCTACCTCCTCCTACACCTGGAGATGGAGGGTGCCAGGGTGGCTCACCCGCGGAGGACCTGGGTTGTGGCCCACACGCAACCCAGACCTACCAGGAGGGAATAGGTTGCAGAGGGCCAGGGGCCAGGGGAAACTCAGATGTGGGAGAAAGGAGAGAAACCCTTCTCCCAACATAGAGCGAGTTGACCCTTAAAGAAAAAGGGAAAGCTGTCATTTCCATTACACTGTAAACTCCTTCATTATCGAGATAAAGGAGTAAGAAAATGGAGTCTGGTAAAGAGAAAACAAAAAAAAAAATTTTTTTTTCCAGTGTTAGGGATTAAACCCAGGGCCTTGCAGGTGCTAGGCAAGTGCCCAGCCACTGAGTCACACCAGCTCACCCAGAGTGGGAGCAGTCAAGATCAGACGTAAAACTGAGGGGGCAGAAGGGGTTTGGGAGACATAGACCGGCCCTAGCTCTTTATTTCACACAAGGGAAAACTGAGACCCAGAGAGGGGGAAGGGTCATTGACGTCCCCATGGCTGTAACCTGCTTCTCCTGACTCCCTACTCCGGTCTCACTTGTGTGTTCAGTTTTCCAGGTGTCATCTTGACCCTGGGAATTTGAACATTGACTGCGGTGAACCCATGGAAGGCAATTCGTGGGAAACTCACCAGCCAATCCTTTTTTAATTGGATTTCCTGGTGCCAATTAAAGATAAGTTTTATTATCTTTTCTTTTCTTTCTTTTTCTCTTCTTCTCCTTTCTTTTTTTCAGTAGAGCAATTACCAATGTTTGTGTAGACGGGTAGGTGAAATCTCTGAGTCAGAACTATCCCTTTTTGTTTGAGTATATTCAAAGACTTCAGGACTGCCTGGGCAAAGGGTATCAAGTGTTTTCCATTTTAAAAGGAGCTTGAAATGAAGCCACAGGGCTTGGCTGCTGTCCACGTGCTAAGGTTCCAGTGGGGGCAGGCCCAGGCTGTCCATTGAGGAAACATTTGCCCAGGCCAGGGTGACCAGGGCTCCCAAGAAGGGAGATAAAGCAGGAAAGAGATGTGGAATCCTCCCAGATACCAGATGAAATGGCCCCTTTGGATGGAAATCAGCAACCTGCCCCCCACAGTAAAGAGGGAGGTGTCAACAATTCTTAGAGCTCAGGTTAAAATTCTCTTTTTTTGAACAGGAATAATGTCACTGCCGCCATTTTGTCAACTCGGACCCCACGTGAGGATTTGGGTTGGCATTGCTGCTGCTAGACAGAAGTCCAGCAAACAGGCACCTCTTTGGCTTTCAGATACCATCCCTCTTCTGCAGTCCCAGCCATCAAGGATGAGGCCACCTCCAGCGGTGACTCACTGGGCTCCCGCAGCCTCGGCCACATCCATTTTCCAGTGTTTTCTGAGGTTAGAGGTAGCAGCCCCGCCCACCAAGCTCCATTCTTCATGGCTAAGCCCCATTTGTCCTGAGAAATTGGGGTAGCATAGAAACCGGCTCCAGGAGGCGCTCAGACTTGCCCGGACCTCCTGAGTAGTGTGTTTATAGCAACCCGGCCCCAGCTCCAAGCTGGCAGCCGGGGTTGGTTCTGTGGTCTGGATTCTGTCACCCTGTACCTGCGACCCTCTGAAAAGCTTAGAGACATGGTGCTTGTTTATTCTGAGACAGAAGGCCAAAAAAAGACTTTGAAAGAAGCCCTGCCTCGCCATCATTTGGGCTAGCCAAACAAGGACATTCTAACCGCAAGGCAAAACCAAGTCTGAAAAGCACAACTGTTTTCTTCTCCCTCCCAGTCCTGGGTCCTAGTTAAATGTCCTGATTTATTTGGTCCTCTCTTCTCAAGGTGTAATTGCTTGTTTTTTTTAACCACTTTTTAAAATGAAAAAGCTTTTTTTTTGGTTATTTTTGTTTTGGTACTGGGGAATAAGCCCAGGGGCATTCTGCCTTTGAGGTACAACCCTGGCCCTTTTTATTTTTTCTTTTGAAACAGGTCTTGCTGGGTTGCTGAGAGTCTAGCCTCAAATCTGCAATCTCCCTGTCTCAGCTTCCCACGTACTGGAGTTATAGATGTGTAACACCACATCTAGTCCCTTTTAATGTGAGACAGGAGCATAGTCAGCTATGATGTTTTCTTCTTCTTCATTATTATTATTATTGTGTGCATGTTTTACTGGGGATTGAACCCAGAGGACATTCTACTTCTGAGCTATACTCCCAGTCGTACTTTATTTTTTTATTTTGAAACAGGATCTTGCTAGGTTCTGAGGGTCTTGCTAGGTTGCTAAGGCTGGTCTCCAACCTGTGATCCTCCTGTCTAAGACTCCCAAGTCCTGGGATAACAGTCATGTGCCACCATGCCCAGCTTATTTTTTGTTTTGAAACAGGGTCTCACTAGGTTGCTGAGGGTCTTGCTAGGTTGCTGAGGCTGGCCTTGAACCTGCGTATTAGCCTCTCAAATACTGGCATTACAGACATGTGCTACAGTGCCCCGAATGAAGTATTCTTAAAGAAAATTGAACCTGAGACTGATTAAGTCTCTACCCAACCCCAAGAGTATGGAATGCCAAAAACCTCAGCCATGGATATAAAGAACATTTCACAGAACATTTAAAAACAATCACAATGCAAAACAACAACAACAAAAACAAAATAAAATATCAAAATTTTAATAAAGATAGGATCAATATGACCACTTTTTCCTTTGCTTTGGGCTCCATTATGACTCAGGGCAGCACTGTTACTGATCCTTGCCCCAATGAGGAGTCCAAATCTAATAACCATTTAAACTACGGGGATAGAAGACTGACTCTTCTATGTGGGAAACTACAGGACAATAACCAGTTTCCTCAATAAATGAATTGCAAGAAAAAGAAAGCAAACAGAGCTAGGGTGCTGGAGCAATAATTACACAGCTGTGTTGGTTTTATGATCTGCCAGCAAGCTCTACTCTTATGATTTATGTACTATTCAATAGTCTGCTATAATGCAATAAAACCTTTTTTTAAAATATGAAAGACAAAGTGCCTAAATTCAGTTACTAAGTTCAGGTGATTAGATTATAGGCTATTTATATGATTTTATTCTTAATGTTGCTTTATAATGGTTAGTAACTGTTTTACAATTATTTGCTATACAATCACTGTTAAATATTGTTAGATTACATTGTCATATAGTTTATAATTTTATAGTTGGTATAATTTTATAAATTATAAATTCTTTTTTTTTTTTTTTGCGGTACTAGGGATTGAACTCAGGGGCATTCTACCTCCGAGCTACACCCCCAGCCCTATTTTTTATTCTTTATTTTGAAACCGGGTCTCACTAAGTTGCAGAGTGCCTCACTAGGTAGCTGAGGTTGGCCACGAACCCAGATCCTCCGGTCTCAGCCTCCCAAATGCTGGGATTACAAGCGTGTGCCACCACGCCCGGCTATAAATTCATTTTAAAGAGCTTTCAAAGATTTTGTCTGCCCCTTAATTATGGGAGATACATTCTGAAGTATATAGGGGTGAAATGAATAAAGTTTGAGATTTGTTTTTAAATATTTTAGCAAAAAAGAAAAAAAGGAAGAGGACCAAATGAAGTAAATGTGAGAAAAATTGATAATTGTTGAATTTGGGGAACCTATTAGAGTTCATTGTACTCTCTACTTTTGTATTTGCTTGAAATGTTTTTATAATGAAAAAATTTTAAATAGCTCTCTATCCCACCATTTATTCCCTATCTCATTACCTTGTTTTATTTTTATTTGCACATCGCCTGCTCTACCAAGAGGAATATAATCATTACAAAAACAGGATGTACCTGCGTCTTGTTTCTCTATTTTTTAGTAATTACATCAGTTCCTGCTGTGGAACAAACATTAAATTAACTATCAGCACCTTACAGTTAATATGATTTCTCAAACAGGTGATATGTGGAAATTGGTGGATATTTTATTTTTGATATTATTATTATTATTATTATTATTATTATTGTTGTTGTTGTTGTGCTGGGAATTGAACCAAGGGACAGTCTACCTCTGAGCTACATCCCCAGTCCTTTTTATTTTATTTTGAAACAGGGTCTCACTAAGTTGCTGAGGGCCTCCCTAAGTTGCTGAGGCTGGATATGAACCTGTGATCCTCCTGTCTCAGCCTCCCAAGCACTGAGATTACAGGCATGTGCCACTGTGCCTAGCTGAGTCCCTACTCTTCATATAGGGGTCACAGATCTTTTCTCCTTGAATGAATGGCAAGATCTGGAAGGATGCAGAGACTAAATCCCCTACAGGTGTTCTTCACAATCATTTCATGACCCCCTATCTGGTTTTGTGCCCATCTGTAAATCCCGCAAAGCCCAGCACTTTAATTTGACCTACTGTTAAGTTTCCTGTGAGGTTGTTAATTTCAAAGAGCTGTGTGGCTTTATAGACTCCAGCTTCCTTAAATTGTTTTAAGGCTTCACTCAACAAAGAACAGATGTTGCACTCTATAAGTCTCAGGTGCCAGCTGCCCACCATTTCTCAATGTCAGTCAGTCTCTCCGTTCTATGAAGGCATTGTACAACTCAGAAAAAACAAGTATTTGCCCCCAAACTTAGCTCCTTAAAACCAGTAACATAGTTGAAATTTCTCCTGTGATATTGCTTGTGTTTAAAAATAAAACTACTTATCTGTCTTGTTAACATTCTTTTCTTGGTTGTAGGTTTGTGGATTTGTGGTATTAGAAAAATAACTTGTGTATAAAGAAACTTTTTTCATGTGTGATACTGGGGATTGAATCCAGGGGCATTCTACATCTGAGCTACAACTTCAGTCATATTTTATTTGTTATTTTTAGACAGGGTCTTCCTAACTGCTGCATGCTGGCCTTGACATACTTCCTCCTGTTTCAGCTTCCCAAGGCCTGAAATTACAGGTGCAGGCCACTGCAAATGGCTGGATAAAAAAAACCACTTATTCATGTTCATAATAGTTTCTATCTGTTCTGTCCCATGGCAGACTTAAGATGACATGCCAGAGACTTAAGAACAGGTGTATAATTGAATTCGTTTGGGCTCTTATTAATTGGGCTGACCCATCAGAATGTATTCCAAGCTTTTCTAGAAGGGACCAGCACTCTCATAGGCAGCACAGGGCATCTCTTGGGTCCTGACCCCTGAAGCTTCCTAAGGTCCTCCACTTCCACCTGTACTAACCAAGCTCCTCCACCATCCCTCTTAGGGCCTCTGCTTTTCAGATTCCTCAGAGGGTCAGAGCTCAGGACTCCCCATCCCAGACTTTATCATGCATCATATGCTTTTTGATTCTTCTGATGAGACTTACAGAAGCTCCAACATGTATTCCAGCATTTCAGGACAACAGGAAATTGTCAAAGGATGCCTACTTACAGAGCCCTTAGAATCTACATGCTCCATAAGAGGGTCTACTTGATATTTGGAAACACAGAATTTATATTATCCTGTACAACATTTTTAAGGCTAGGGAAGATAGGTTCTTATTCAGTATCCAGTTACTAAATGTTTCCTGAGCTCCTGCCATGCATCAGACACTCTGTTGAGATACACTGTTCCTTCCTCATGGCTTGAATTCCAGCAGGAAATGGAGCATAAGCAATTGACTATAACGCAAAGTGACGAGCGCTCTAGATAAGTCTTTCCCATCCTTCTGACTTAGAGTGAGTTTGTATCCAACACTTTTAGTGATGATATATTTTAGGGGGCAATTTCTTGATGCTAGAATGGTTTTGCTTTTCATCTCTAATCTCCTTTAATCCTTACAAGAACTTTGGAGTTGTATGCATGATCATCCTCGTTTTACAGGTGAGGAACCGAAGCTTAAAGAAGTGGGACATGACCCATAGTCGTGTGGCAAGGCTGGGGTTTAAATTAGGGTCTTTCTTATTCCCCAACCAAGGCGTGCTTCCTCCACTCTGTCAGTAGGGCCAAGCTGTGATCAACTTAGAGAAGGCTATGCTTTGCTTTGGACACTAGAGGGCGCTGAGATAGCGAAACAGTGGGAGGAATTTGCCTCTGGGGCTACCGCTTGCCAGCCACAAGCCACAACAAATTGACCTTTCCAGATGGTCAGATGGTGTGTGTGTGTGTGTGTGTGTGTGTGTGTGTACACATGCTGGGGATTGAGCCCAGGAGACTTCTACCTCCAAGATAAATCCCCAAGCCCTTTTTTATTTTATTTGTTGTTTTGAAACAGGGTCTTACTTAAATTGTTGAGGGTCTTGCTAAGTTGCTGAGGCTGTCCTTAAACCTGGAATCCTCCTGTTTCAGCACCCCAAGTACCAGGATTACAGGTATGCACCACCATGCTGACTTCAAATGCATCTTTGAAGGTGGGTTAAGCCAAGCATGGTGGTATACACCTGTAATCCCAGTACTTTAGAGGCTGAGACTGGAGGATCACAGGTTTGAGGCCAGCCTTGACAATTCAGAAAGACCCTATTTCAAAATAAAAAACCACATAGGACTGGGGATGTAGCTTAGAGGTAGAATGTCTCTGGGTTCAATCCCCAGTCCAAAAAAAAAAAAAGCAGGGAGGAGGGGAGGTGGGCTAACTACTACTGCAATGTCAAGAAGGCTGGCCTGAACCTCTGCACTGTTCAGGTAAAGTGAATGTGGGAGATAGTTAAGGGCAAGAATCACAGGATTTATCTTTCATCCAAAACACTTTAGCCCCTGCTTCTTCCACCCATAATATTGCCCAGGAATATTTGTGGAATTTGACTGAATGTCTTGTATACAGTCACAAGGCAAGTATATACTTTGCTTCTGCTCATCTTTCAGCCAATTCCAAATCAGAGGTGGTGTGCAAATAGCTGTTTAACTAGAAATTTGTCCAAGTGAAGGTAGCTAGTTCACTCATGAGCTTGATACACACTCCCACCATTCCATTTACTCCGGCTCCCAGAGCAAAGGGTGGCTGGCGTGCACCTCCTTCGCTCCAATGGACCAAGTCACTGATTCTGAGGATGAAGTGGTACGTCTACCGCCTCCACTCTGTAGTCTGTAGGATTGTCTTTCCATGAAGGAAGGAGCACACACCAAGATCTACGTTGGTATTGAGTGTAAGTTCAAATGTAAGTTCACATTCCCTGTTTCTTCAATGCTCTCCTCCTCAAAACTTTGCCGTTAGTTTCTGGGTAGTTTTCCCACCATGTTTACCACTCACAGGGAGTAGAGTATGTGAATGAAAATTACTGGGAAAAAGCTATGTTTTAGGGGAAAATATTTAAAAATAATTGATGAGCAACGCGTCTTGCCTTCCAAGAGTACTTGCTCGTGTGTTTCCGTCTTCTGTGGCAGAAACCAAACGGAGCTGTTTTCAACCCAGCCACACCCTGGAGTGATGCAATAGTAAATGAGACACAGACAGGGACACATGGTTCAGGATATGATGCTGGCCCTGGTTCAGGACTTTGCCCTACACCCCGACAAGATGCGGATCCACTGAGTAATATTGAGTCTTCCCCACCAGACACAGCATGGCAGGGGACACAAGGCAACTGGTCCTTTTATCTTTGTACAGGAAAAGGTGACCAGCAATTTTTTTCTTTTTTAAGTCAGGAAGTTATGCGACCAGAACTCTATTTTCATAAGATAAGTTTGGTGGCATGATGGGAGAGGACTGGAGATAGACAGATCTTAGGAGAAGTCTGTGGAACAAATAAAACTCTGGGGAAGGGAGGAAGCAGGTAAGCTATTTCAAAACTGGAATTCATAACTCTGGATTCTTGTTTGAATGTGAGAGATGAGGAAGGATAAGGTATAAACATGGCAGCTTCACATTCTTTGAGCATCTACCATGTAGAAGTGTTACAGTGCTGACTCATCTAACAGATCATAGGAGGCAGGAAATATTATCCACCTTTTACAGGAGAGGAAACTGAGGCACAAAGACGCTGAGTGACTTGTCAACTGTCGTTGGGATTTGAACTCAGGCAGTCCGACTCCAGAGCCTGCATTCTTCGTGTTTGTCACATGGTCTCCTTTTCAGCGTGGGTGACCCAGGAGCTGGTAGCATCATTGGCTGAGATGGGTAGTCAGGAGGAGGAGCCGGTGGGCAGGTGTGTGGCGGTGGGGTGCAGGAGGCCAGGTGGTGCTTTGGACATGGGTAGAGTGTGGATGTTCTGCCAGTGTCCCAAGGGGAAATGTCTAGCAGGCTTCATATCCCAATGTGGAAAGGGAGTTGGTTTTCATTAAAAAGAATGAAACATCTGTAAAAATACTGTTGGCTGAGTTTCCCAATCGTGCTGTTCAAGAAGGGTTTAAAAAAAAAAAAAGAAGCAGGGCTTGCTATGCTACCAAACAGGAAGCCCACGCCACAGCTGAAGGTTCAGCCAGGGATTTAGAAAGATCAGGTTCATGGACAAAGTGCTCAGGCTCTGGACCACTGTGAACACCTCTGGAGAAGTCCACAGAGACCAGGCCCAGGCCTTGACAGAGGGAGGAATGAGCATCCCTAAGGACAGCGCTTCTCAGTGCTGCCTGGTCATTAAAATCCCCTAGGGAGCCTCACCCCAGAACCAGGTAAATCAGAATAGCTCCAGATGGGTTTTCTAGATGATTCTAATATGATGCTGGGCTGAGAAACCACAGCAAGAGGAGAAAGGTTTGTACTTCAAGGAGATGCCCAGAGAGTGGGACAAGGAATAACCAGCATGTACAAAAGCACTTGTCAGCTCATAAAGCACTGGCACGTACGTGGCACGATCTAAGGAACATCTGATCCTCGGCCACTGCTTGGATGGAGGAATCATGAAGCCAAAAGAGAAATGACTTGCTCGAGGTCAAGCAAGTATTTACTGGAAAAGCCACAACTAGAATTCAGATCTACAGATCTCAGAGTAAAGGCTCTTTCATAACACCACAGAAGGAAGGTCAAATTCATCTTTACTCATACATAAAAGTGAGGGTGAAGGTATTTTAGAAAGTAATTGTGATCCATGGGAATAGAGCTGCAGGGTATGTGCTGGAACAGAGAGGAGAGGACCAGCCTGAAGGAGAGCACGCCAGGAAGAGCTGGGGAAGCCCAGATGGCCTTGTGGCCCAGGAGCAAGGGGGCTATGGGGACAATGGGCGCAGAGTCAGGGAGCAAGCACAAGGACAGGTACCACGGCATTGCCCAGGGCCAGGCGGCCTCACGGCCTGGGGTCCAGGCACAGGCCTCTAGGCTACCTACCACATAGGCAGTGGTGGAAATGGCAAATCAGTTACCAAGAATTCTCCTGGGCCTTAAAAGACATCATCTCATCTTACTAACCAGATGATAATCACCTGCTAATTTGTATAGCGCTGTACAATTTAAAATACAGGTGACTCCCTCCATTTTCACGATTATTTGAGATGAGGGTTATTTTCCTACCTCAGCAGCTTCGTGTGTAAAACTGGCATACTGAAACCATTTAGGGACACTGAGAAGCTAAGTGGAATAATGTGTCTAATAAATGCCTGGCACATATGAAGGTGCCGAGCAAACCCCAGGCTCTTCTGTTTGCAAAGGAGTGTGGATGGCAAAGCTTGCAATGCTGAGTACTGTCTAGTGTTTGGGAGTGTGAGCTAAAGAGCCCAGGTAACACCACCAAGTTAGTTTCCTTTATAGAGACCGGTTTTTTTTTTTGGGGGGGGGGGGTGTTTGGTTGGTTGGTTTGGTTTGTTATTTTTTGCAGTACTGGGGATTGAACCCAGAGGCATTCTACCTACAAGCTATACCCCAGCCCTATTTTTTCTTCTTTTTTTTTTTTCCTTTTAAACAGCATCTCAATAAGTTGTGGAGGGCCTTACTCAGTAGCTGAGGCTGGCCATGAACCTGCGATTCTCTTCTCAACCTCCCAAGTACTGAGATTACAAGTGTGTGCCACCACACCTGGCTTTTTTCTGGTATTAAAGAGAGATAATACCTGAATGAATCTTTTAATTGTGGTTGTTGGGAAGATTAAATGAGATACTGCATGGAAAGGTCTCAACATAGCGCCTGGCTAATAATCACTCTCCAATACTTACCAACAAGTTCTATGAAATTGCCCAGATAGCAAGTGGATAAGTCCACCCTGGAATCCAGGCTAGTGCTTTTCTGCTTCACCCAGACAGTTTCTGATGGGAACCAGCATTAGCCCACGAGAGGAGGAGGAGAAAGAGCCAGCATGTATGGAGGGCCAACCGTACTCCAGACACTGACATCCTGACATAGCACTGCCCAGGGATACAAGGAAGCCCAGGTCATTCCCAAGGTCACAGATAGCAAGTGAGAGATGTGAGTCAAACTGACTGACCTCAAATCCCACAGCCTTGGTCCACACCACAGTCCTCATTCCAGTGTGAGCTAGAATCTCAGGGAGTGGAGGGCCTGCCAAAGCCTATGTTCTATGTTCTTCTCTCAGAGTTTCTGATTTGGTAGGCCTGGGTGAGCTTGTGAATCTGCATTTCTAGCCAGGCCCAGGTGGTGGCAGTGCTCCTGGCCCAGGACCATCCCTAGAGGAACATTCACCTGCCCCAAGCTGCCAGTTCAGCAAGATTCATTGTGATGAGACCTCTTGGTCTGCCGGGAGCTTGGAGTGCACCAGGCAAATGTGTCCCCCTGAACTTCTTTGGGCCTCCTGACACACCACCCGCTGCAGCCTTGCCAAATGAGCATAAACATCTGTGAGGAATAAATAGTCTATGACCTCAGAGCCACACTCTCAGTAGGTTTTTTTTTTTTATTATTATTTATTCACTTGACATAGAACATACATTTGGTCCTACGAGACACCATGCTAAGCTGGGTGCAGTGGCACACACCTGTAATCTCAGCACTTGGGAGGCTAACACAGGAGGATCGCAGGTTTGAGGCCAGCCTCAGCAACTTAACAAGACCCTCAGCAACTTAGCAAGACCCTGTCTCAAAATAAAAAGTTAAAAAGGGGCTGGGGTGTAGCTCAGAGGCAGAACACCCCTAGGTGTAATCCCCAATATAAAAAAATATAAAAAAAAAAAAAACAAAAGAAAAACAAAGGCACCATGCTAAAAGCTTAACCATTTGCTGTTATACAACAGAACCCCTATGAGCTCTTGGGAAGCCCTTGCATGGCCTATCAAGGTCAGCTCAGCTCAACCACTACAAGGGAATACCTGGTCCCCCAAACGTGACCAGCTGCCAGACCTTCCCCGGGAGCCCCAGTCCCATGGCCCTGCAGAGCCATTACACTAGCATGTGTCATGTGTCAGGGATAAATGGGAGCTCCTGAGCTAGAAGCTGGTCTCAATACCACGACCTACCAGACAATTTATGTACCTTACAAATATATAAATTAAGAGGTCTACATGTATACAAAAATCTCTCAAAGGGGGCTGAATTCCATTCTCGGCCATGCCAGGTATTTGTCAGAACCTTGAAAACAAAAGTGGCTTTCCATGGATCTGGTATTAAAAATAGAAGGGACTTATACACAGGCCCTGCTCCTCTCCTGTCCACCATGAAACCCTCTGGTGTTGTCAGGGCCCCTGGGCAGCCTCAGCACCCCCACAGGCAACCCATCTGCAGTCTGCATCTTCCGAGACAGCAGAGGACTTGCCCCGGGGCTCTTCTCCTGGGTCCCCATCTCGGCTTGGCGGCGCCTCCGGACCCAGGGGCTGCCGGAGGGCGTGACACTGCTGTCGGAGGAGTAATCCATGCACTTGCGGAAGATCTCGGGGCTGGTGCTAGAGTTCAGTCTGACATCCTCGGCCAGCGGGGATTTTCTGGAAACACCTTTGCGCTGGGCCAAGGGACTGCTCCAAGGACTTGAGCACGGGGAGGCATTTGGACTCAGAAATAGATTCTGGTAGCCAGAAGGGCTGAGCTTGTTGGTGGCTGCATGGCGCCGGCCAGCCATAGGAGAGGTGGGATTGCTCTCGGGGTCAGAGGAGCTGTTGGCAGAAGACTCATCCCCCATGTATTGAAGCTCCTCGACCCTCTTGTTGAGGGACTTGTTCAGGTGGACGGTCGCAGTGGGCTCCTCGTCATGGTTCTTATCTTTGGGAGGTTTCTTTTTGGGTGGCTTCATGCCAATCAGGACAGCTTTCATGTTCTCCTTGCCCTGAGATTCTGTGATCATGAATTCGTGGGCTTTGATGGCCGCTTCCACCTCCTCGAACTCCACAATGGCGCACTCTTGGGTCCCCACCTGGCTGTACCGGCTGCTGATCCTCCGGATATCAGGGGGAAGTTCCCTCCCTGGTTTGAGAATCCGCACTGATGAGATGACTCCAAAAGTCCCAAAGAGCTTGAGGAGGTGTTCCATTACCTTCTCCTGCACCCTTCCATTCTTCTGGGGGGTGGCCAGGGCCCACAGCTTGGGGGACAGGTGTAGATCATAGACCAGGAGCATCTTGCTGGGGAGGTTCTCATTTGGGAACAGTGGGATGGGGGTGGTCCTCCTCACCTTCCGGTGGTCCTCATTCAACTCAAGAGTCACTGAATACTTCAAGGCATATGCTGTGGTTCTCCAGTCCCGTGTAAGGTGTTTCACCTGAAGAACAAAAAGTGAATCTGAAATGGTACCGGGCATCCTTGTTCACACTGCGTACAAGGAATCCCCCTCCTTCCTTTCTTCATCTCCAGAATACCTGTGTCTAGAACCATACCTGGTATGTGCAAATACTGGAATATCTCGTGAATTAATGAGTAAATGAAAACACTTCCTACAACTGCAGATGAGGGCAGCACGTTAGAACTGTCCAACAGAACACTGTGCCAATGGAAATACTTGATGCCATACAAGTTTACAGGCTAAGCTGTGGGCTCTGGAACAAGGCTACTGTATATACAAGTCCAAGGCTCACCTCCCACTGGTGGTATGGCCTCAAAAGCCAGTCAAACTTTTAGTGCTTCTACTTCATCTATAAAAATAAAAATGTTAACAGCGCCTACCTCATAGAGCTACCATGAAGATTAAATCAACACACACACACACGTTTACATATAAAGTTTGGAACACTGTCTCTCTCTCAGTGAGTATTCTATAATTATATGCTATCATTATTTCAAAGATTGCATGCTATCATTTTTACAGGACTTGGAGATTTTAACACTCAAATGTTTCTCTGTAGGTATATTTCTGCGTTTCTACATTTGATACAGAGAAGGTTCCAAAAGATCTTCCATATTTTTCTGCAATACCTCTTGAAAATGACATGGAGTGATTCAACTCAGAATTCAATCCAACTTGAACCTCTTGAAGAATGATGAAATAATCCCTCCCCTCTCCTTCCCTGATGGAAATTGTGTGTATCAGTGTTGCAGTATATGAAAGCTATATTTATATTGTAAAACAGCAATTTTCTAGAGGCCAGGGAGAATGAGTCATCCCAAAGCAACGGTGGAGGTGGGTGGGGCGGGTAACCTGAGCCAGGAATGGCGCAATCGCCCTGAGTCCTCAGAGGCCAGGCCAATGAGGCTGCTCTGCAAAGGAACCAGGAACCCCGGGAGCCTCAAACACAAACTTCTTGGAAATCAAGAAAGGAAGGCTCACCAAGTGGGTGGGGCAGGGGAAGCTTGGCAGAGCCCCGAGTTCAGACAGGCCTCTGGAGAGACAGCATGTCCACTCCAGCTGTGGCCTCTGGTGAAATGGCCCAAGATTCAGACAGGCCTGGGGTGCAGGAATCAGAAGTCAACTGCACCCAGAACCCTTGGGCTGACCATCATGCCACAGGCCCAGGGTGCGGAGAAGCAGGTGCAGGTGTGAAGATGATGAGTGTGGGTCACTTTGAGGTGGTGGAAAAGCCAGGCAATAGCTCTATAGGGGTAAGACTGGGTGGAAGGAACCTTCTCCAAAGACAATGAGGAAGGGAGCACCCAAGAGAGAAGAAGAAACTACTCCTAAGCCTGAAGGCTGAGTAAGGCAAGTGCAGCTTCACTCAGCGGGCTGGAGAAGTTTGCAGAAGACCTCTTCCTGTCAGAAGAGAAGCAGAGCTGAGTATGGTGGTGCACATCTATAATCCTAGTACTTGGGAGGCTGAGACAGAAGGATCATAGGTTTGAGGCTAACCTCAGCAATTTAGCAAGGCCCTCAGAAACCTAGCAAGACCCTGTTTCAAAATAATAAAATAAAAACCCTGTTTCAAAATAAAAAAATAAAGGGTTGGGAGTGTAGCTCTGAGGTAGAATGCCCCTAGGTTCAATCCCCATTACCACAAAAAAAAAAAAAAAAGCTCTGGCAAGACCGCAGAGCCTTCCAGAGCCAGCAGCAAGGTCCCCTGGGAAAGTCTGAGCATCCCAGTACTGTGCCCATGACCCTTTACCAGGAGTGTCCTGGTACCACTTAGAAACAGAACCAGGAACCTTCTGTACTTATGCAATTACTAGAAGAATCTGGTAAGATTTTTTCAGAAACTTTATAATTTCCCTGTGTTTGTAACCTTTGCCGTGGATGTTTCCCACTGTGATTGGCAGGAAAAACTTAAAAGGGTCTTTGCTCTGGTTTAGGTGGTGTTAGGAGTCTGTCCCTACTCTGTAGCTGGTTTTCAACAGAGCAGAACATTGCTGAATAGACCCATAAAGTGGCAGCTTAAAAGGGAAAGAAAAACAGGCCAACTCCAGGCCCTTGGGGAACACCAAAGGAACACTCAGGAGGATTCCACTGGTGGCTTTATTTTGGGATCCCCGAAAGCATTTTTCATGTGAGGGCTTGCTCACTGTTCTCTGGACATGAAATTCCCCTTCCTTCTCCTGAACCTTGAAAACTCCTACTCATCCTCCAAGATCCTATCCCAATGTCACCACGTCCTGGGGAAGCTTCTCCAATCTCCTGAAAGAGTTAGTTGCTCTGAACCGTGAGCTCCAAACAATGCTTTGTTCTGCTTTTGTCCAGCTGTCTATGGCCAGACTGTAATCTTTCATCAATCTCTTTCCTTCATCGGGCTGTGAGCTTTTCGAGGGCAGAGGGAACATCATATTCATTTGTACATCCTACATCTAACACAACACTTAGCAAACAGAAAGAATATGCTTTATGGATGAGCAAAGAGAGCAAGAAAAGAGGGCAGAGAACCCCAGTGGGAGAGGCAGAGAAGAACTCCAGGGAGCAAAGCCCTCTTCCAGCTCTCTGACAAAGTGCACAGGCAACTTGGCCCGGAGCCGCTCGTTACGCAGCCCGTTATGCAACAGGCTGAGTGGTGCTTTTCCATTCTAGTAAATATGCTTCCCCTAAGGGAGACAGAGTTCTTTTTCCAACTGGTCTGTCAACTCTCTGAGAAGCAGGGAGTTCAGATCCCAAATGCTGGGTCTACCCAGCAGGGACAAAGCAGTCTTGTTGCTCAGATGTCAGCCATTCTCGGACATCCATCTCTCCACTGGATGGGTGAGGATGTTGGCATCACACAGAGAAGGGCACTCTGGGGTCTTGGAGAGGGCTCATCTCCCAGATTTCTGGATGCTCACACCCTCGCTGTCTTCACTCAACTCAAAAGTTCTGATTTCATGCAATTCTAGGCTGGCAGGTGCCTCTGAAGGCCTGTAGGTGCCCCTGTCCTGGCACAGCACCCTCGCAGACCCCCACTTGCCTGGAAGAAGGTCTGAACTGCACTAAGAACAACTCACAGTGTTTCATACCTGCCACCAGTGAGATCTCCCCAATGCCCAAGTCTCTTTACATACTGTGCAAAGCCAGACGTGGTGGCACACACCTGTAATCCCAGTATGTGGGAGGTTGAAACAGGAGGGTTGCTGGTTTAAAGTCAGTCTCTGCAACTTAGTAAGACCCTGTCTCAAAATAAAAAGGGTTAGAGGTATAATTCTGAGATAGAATGCTACTGGGTTCAATCTCTAGCACCAAAAAAGAAAAAAAAAACTGTGCAAGTATACAAGTGTATATATATATATATATTTTTTTTTTTTTTTGAGTGCTTGAGGTATATTCTTTTTTGAGTGCTTGTAGGGATTGAACCCAGGGGTACTCTACCAGGCTGACTTTGAACTATGGGCAAGTGTGTGTGTGTGTGTGTGTGTGTGTGTGTATGTGTTTGGTGTGATAGTATGGAATGAACCCAGGGGTGTTCTTCATTCAAGCCACACCCCTAGCCCTATTTTATTTTTTATTTTGAAACAGGGACTCACTAAGTTGCTGAGGCTGGCCTTGAATCTGTGATCTTCCTGTCTCAGCCTCTCAAGTACCGGAATTACAGACATACACCTGGCTGCAATAATTATTATTATTAACTAATAATAATATCCCAATCCCTTCTCTTGATCATTTTTCCTTTCTCATGAGTCAGATTTAATGACATTTTTAAAAAAATGTCTAGCCATAAGGGCTTAGGGAAGTAAAAATAAAAAAAAAGAAAGAAAGAAAGCAATTTAACACCACAGCCCCAAACACCCTTGAGATCCTGGAAACAGCTTCTGAGAAGCACGCCTCACCTTCTTGAAGGACGTGAGCAGCTTGACGCTCACGTACCCCAGCTTGTTCCTCCTCACGTGCTTTAGCAGGAAGGCGTCCTTCTCCAGGTTTTCATCAGAAAAGTAGAATTCGATCTGATCCACCAGCTTCCTGATGAGCTCCTTGCTCGGCGGCTTCCATTCCTGCTCCACGTCCTCACGCTCGTTCTCGCCCCCACTTGTGGCGCTGCTGAGGCCAGAGGGAGACACTGAGTTATGGGTTCACCTGTGTCGCCCCAAGGGCACATGTTGAAGACCTCACAATGTGCCCGATTTGGAGACAGGGTCACTGCAGATGTGATTAATCAAAATGAGGTTGTGATGGAGTAGGATGGGCCACTAATCCAGTACAATCACATCCTCCTTCTTCTTCTTCTTTTTTTTTTTTATTATACTAAGGATTGAACCCAAGGGTATTCTACCTCTGAGCTACACCCTCAGTTCTATTTTTATTTTCATTTTTTTGTAGGTTGATGAGAGTCTCACTACTTGCTGAGGCTGTCCTCAAACCTGTGATCCTCCTGTCTCAGCCTCCCAAGTACTGGGATTACAAGCATAGGCCACCACGCCTGGCAGCCAGGTCCTTCTTAAAAGGGGAAATTTGGACACAGATGGGCACATGAAGAATGCCACATGAAGATGAATGTGGAGACTAGGGTACTGGAGCAGAAACACACACCTCAACTGGACTTCTCAGAGGCTGTGATCACATGGCCATAAAAAGATAAGTTTTGTCACCAACCACCTAAGACATCAAGCTTTTTTTTTTTTTTTCCAGTACTAGGGACTGAACCCAGGGGCATTCTACATCTGAGGTACACCCCATTCATATCTTTTATTCTTTACTTTGAAACAGGTTCTCACTAAGTTGCAGAGGGTCTCACTAAGTTGCTGAGGCTGGTTGCAAACCTGCAATCCTATCTCAGTCTCCCAAGAACTGGGATTGCAAGCGTGCACCATGACATCCGACCAAGCTTTTGTTTTTAATAAGTACAGAGGATCATTAAAATAATAACACTCTCTACTTACATCTACGTGGTGCTGTGTCATGAGCATGCTTTTCATATACTATCTTATTTTCCCCTCTCCATGCCCCTGCCCCCAAATCTCAATTTCTAGAAGACAGTAGAGCAGAGTAATTTGATCTTTTAACAAGATTCCCCATACTTTTCTTATAAACAAAACCCCAATTTCTTAGCTCATTGGGGACGAAATCTATTATTCTGTGGCCACATGATCACTGTCTCTGAGACCTCCTGTCCAGATGTGACCCAATGTGCAGCTGAGGACAGATGCTCAGGGAACATGAACATTTAGAATGGGAGGAGAAAGGGGAGACAAAAACACAAATGGGGAGGAGAATCAGAAAAGAATAAGTCTCGTAAGCCCAGAGGAGAGAGTGTCAAGGAGGCGGCCAACAGCGTCACAGTGAGGAGAAGAGGACCAAGATAGAGTAGAGACACCAGGATGTGGCCAATGAGCTCTCTGGTGGGTGTCTCAGGACAGATACACAGGGAGGTCTGAATAAGCCTGGCTGGATGAACCTCATTGTCTCAATTCAGTCTGAGACAGTCTGTCTTCAAGGGGTAAAGTGGATGTGGCAGCTCTGCAGAGGGACAGGAGGCCCCAGAGCAGGCACCAGTCAGTAATGGCTCATTCATTTATCAGTATGACTTTTATAATAGCATCACCTGCTTTTTCGGAATTAGGACTTACTGGTCTGCGGGTCTCTGTTCATCCAGTCACCTCTGATACATGAGACATTTGTAGTAATTTAGGTCACTTTGCCAATACCCCCGAGTCCACCCCAATCGCTTCAGTGGTCATTGTGACACCCCCTTTCTCTCCCCTGGGGCTTACTTACTTCCTCATCAGCTGGGCTCAGAATTCCCTATGCACTTGTAGTTATTTTATCTGATATATTCACCACTTATGTCCTATTACATTCAATGAGAATTTGGGGTCACTTGTGTCCCAAAGTCCCTTCTTTGATTTTTTAAAATTTTATTTTCAGGGTTACTATTACCCTTCTATATATTTCTAAATTATACATTTAGAATAGTTTTTATCCCATCATTTTTAAAAACTAGGGCTTGAACCCAGGGACATTCTACCTCTGAACTATACCCTCAGTCCTATTTTATTTTATTTTTTTTAATTTGGGGACAGGGTTGTGCTAAGTTGCTGAGGCTGGCCTTGAACCTGCAATCTTCCTGTTTCAGCCTCCCAAGTACTGGGATTACAGGTGTGTGCTATCATGCCTGGATTTATCCCCTCAACATTTATGTTTTTCAATTATTCCTCACCACACAGATGCACATATTTTTGTTCTACCATTTCCTCTACCTCTCCTTCCAATTCTATCACCTGTATTTTTATTTCATTTTGCTGTGGTTCATCATGTTTCATTCCATAACTAATATTCCATGTTTTGTGTACAGATAAATACTAAAAGTTGAAAGTCTATTTTATTTTATTATTAATGGTGCTATAAATATGTTCCCTGCAGGGCAAAGTAATTTACTAAGATTATATTTCTTTTCTTTAAGTCTTATTACTTGACTGATACCTAAAATGATCTCTCATATTTACCTTTTCTCTCATATTATCTGCTTTTGCCTTTGTGTTGATTTATATGCTAAGAGGTTTCATTGGCATTATCTTCCAACCTTTCCTGATGAATTTTAAAATTTCAGTAATTATTTATTTAGTCTCTAATAGCTCTTTTTGGCCCTTGGGCTACTCTCTTTCAAGAGTATTCTGTTCTTGTTCCATAGGTGCAATATCTTAAGTTCCCTCTCAGGGTGCTAACTGGAATAACAATCATTTAAATTCTGCATTTCCAACATCATCACTTTTGTATATCCTCTGGGGTCAGTTCTTCCATTTAACTTTCATGCCACCAATTTGCTTCCTGTGACTAACAAATGATTCACTGTTTTCTTTATTTATAAATTTCAATAGGTATATTTCAGAATAGTTTTAGATTTATAAAAAAAAAAAAGTTGTAGAAACAGTACAAAAGGGTTCCCATATACCCCATGTGAGGCTTGTCTATTATTAGCATCTTGCATTAATATGTTACGTTTGTTAGGATTAATAAACTAATAATTACATATTATTACTAGCTGAAGTCTATACATCAGTCAGATTTCCTTAGCTTTTATCTAAAAGGTAAAAGATATACCACATTATTTTTACTTATCAAATCTCTATAGGCTCCTCTGGGCTGTGAATTTCTCTGACTTTGTTTTTGATAATTGTGACAGTGTTAAGAAGTATCTATTAGGCATTTTGTAGAATAACCCTCAATTGGGATTTCTCTGATATTCTTGCCATGATTGGATTAGGGTTATGGGATTTGGGGAGGAGGATCATGGAGGTAAAGTTCCAAGATCAGCACATCATGGTAGGGTACAAACTATCAACAGGACTTCCCACTGTGGATGTTAATCTTGATCACCTGTCTGAGGTAGTGTCTATTGGGTTTCTCCACTGAAAAATTACATCATTTTCCCTCTCTTCCCTACTGTATTCTTTGGGGAAAAAAGTCACTATACACAGTCCACACACAAGGTTGTGTGTGTGGGGGGGGGGTTAAGCTTGTGGTTATTTATTTTGAAGAATGAAGGTCCAGGTTTCCTTTTCTCGGTGGGTTGCGTGGGCTTCCTCTGCAATTCTCTACTCCTATTGGTTTTCTTCCTAGGTGGCTCCAAGTACCTCATGGGTGGGGCATGGCAAGCTGCAGGCTTCTCATTAGAGCAAATCACTCAGCTGGGGCTTTCTACCCAAGCAGGGAAGGCTTTACTCTGCAGCTACCAGTTCTACCTGAACATCCCTAGATCTCCACAGTGAGTTCATTCAATTCCTTCAGAAAATAATCTTGTTTCTTTTCTCCTCCTTGAAAGTAAATGACATGTTGCCTGCTGATTTCCCTTGGCAAAAGAGAGGGGCTGGGAAATGGTGCTGAAGGAAGCATTTAAACTACCTCTCAGATATTTGCACATCTTTTTATTCTTGTACCCTTCATATATTTCCCAACCAGAGCCTTTCTGAGTTGTCTTCCCACCTCCTACCCTTCTTGTGTTGTATTTTGGGCTACAGCCTCCTCCACTCTGGGCCACATTACATGTTTTAAAGAACAGCTATGTCATTGTTCTATTTTAATAATAATACTAGTACTCCTAAATAAAAGGTGTTCTATTGCCTACTAAATAAATCTAGAGTCCTTAGCTCCATATTCAGATTCATTTGGTATTTGGCTGCACCCAGCTTCCAAACTTATTTCCATTTTGATCTTCTGCTCCAAGGAATAAAAAGATAATAGGTCCCTGTGTCATAAGCTTCCCAGACTGTAAGCCTCTATGTGTGCCATTCCCATCTCCTTGAATGCCTTGCCCCCCTCTCTCTCAAGGCTCAATCTTAGCCACAGATTTCAAATGCAACTCTCCCAGGAAGGAAATCATTTCTACTGCCCCTCATGCTTGTCTAAGTTTGTATCTTTGTAATTAGTGTGTATATCTCATTAATGTCTGGAACTCCAGGTCGAGCGTAGGATTCATATTGGTTCCTCTCATTCTAGTGCCATCCCAGAGCCTTACACATAAGAGGAATTTTAAAACTACCAGCAATATAAAACAAATAGCTTCTGCAAGGGCAAATCATACCAATCAAGATTCTTCGTTATGGTCATAGAATGTACCCTGAAGAGCTCATGTATCAATGTTCACAGTTGATGTGATTAAGTCATGAGGGTTGTAATCTCATCTGTGGATAAATCCATCGTGTTGGGTTTAGTGTGTGGATTTAGTGGATTTTGTGTCGGGTTTAACCTAGGTGGGAGGGGTGTGGCTGGAAAGATTGTGTCCCTGTGGTGTGGTCGTAGGGACTGTGCTTTTGTCTTTGAATCCCCTTGTTTGCTCTCTCTTGATTTTGGCCCCCATGATGTGAGAGCAAAGCTCCTGTTCTCTTCCTCTCTCTGCATCCTGCCCCCATGCCCTGAGCTCTGCCATGGACGGAAACTCCAAGACCCCCAAAAAAGTGTGAGCAAATAAATCTCCTTCCTCTAAGTTGGGTGCTCATGTCTTTTGGAGTATAGCAGTGAGAAGGTTGACTGAGACTGGTAAATAAGTCATGACATTTCAAGAAGACTTGAAAAGTTCTATACCTAAAGGTTGGTTTTAATTTTTAAATTTTTAAGTTGTGTGTGTGTGAGTGTGTGTGTGTGTGTGTGTGTGTGTGTGTGTGTGTGTGTGTGTGTGTATTGGTGCTGGGGATTGAACTCAGGAGCATTTTATCTCTATCTCTGAACTATGCCCCCAGACCTTTTATTTTTAGTTTTTAAACAAGTTCTCACTAAGTTGTGGAGGGCCTTATAAGTTGCTGAGTCTGGCCTTGAACCTGCAATCCTCCTGTCTCAGCCTCCCAAATACTGTGATTACAGGCATGCACCACCATGCCCAGCTTGGTTTTTATTTTTAATAAAAGATGACTACGTTCCATGGATCAATGCTGAAATATGTGTCACATTTGTACATGGTTTGGAAGAACAAAAGTGATTTGCAGCACAAAACTTCCAGAACTACTTTCCTCCTAAAACTGTAAGGTAATCTGGATATGTTGGCTGAGTTGTTGATCAAATGAAACCCTAAAAAGGGAAAATACCCAAACTAAAGTGGTAGAGCAATGATCCTCATTATGACTTTCCACCTAGGAAAGATTTCTTAGACTCATCACTTATCTTTGCATATGATCTAATATGGTACTTTGGCCACTAACCTAGGAATATGGTAGTCAGCAACAAGGAGGGCATTGAACACAATGGAGAAGCATCATTTATAAAAAACACTAGGATCCAGACTCATCTGTGTGAACTTTTTTTTGACTTAGAATAAGATAAGGAATCAGAATGGTTTCAAAAGGGCAACCAAATTGAAAATGCAACCTAAAAGCATAAAGGCAGATTCAAAGATAAAGGTTTGGGGCTGGGAGTGTAGCTCAGTGGCAAAGAGCTTGCCTAACATGCAAAGGGCCCTAGATTTGATCCCTAGCTCTGCAAAGAACAGAAGATTAAGGTTCTTCACTTTGAAAACACTTAGGCAGGTTCTCAACTTTGAAAAAGGCATCAGAGGAACATTCACATTTTTTGATGCCACTAGCAGAGGCCACATCCTATATTTGGGTGCCCCATAAGTTCTTATATATTTACTACAGAGAGCATGACCTTCCTTTCTCACTCTGTCTTCTGCCACGCTGTTCTGACATATTCCCTAGGTCCTGAAAAGAGGAACAACTAGTAGATTTCTCTGCAGGTTTAAATAGTGGTTTTTAGTAGGGAGTACAGATAATATATGTAAAGCACTTAGTTCCACATCTGGCACAAAGTTGGCATTAATAAGTGGAGATGTTCATTATCATCATCCAAAGCAGGAGAAAGGTAGTTCATGCAATGTCCCAGAAACATTAGAGAGAAAGTAACCTACTTGGTTGTGTTGGTTAAATGAAAAGCAGGTGTGCTCAGCAGTTTTTATTATCAAATTGTTTAGTGTTGTAATTTTGAATCATTTGACACATTATAAGGCAAAGCAACTAAGTAAATATGTTAATATGTTAATGTCATTAGGAATCAAGATTCTCAGTGTAAAGAATAAAATAGGTAAACAGTAAAAACCCCGTAATGTTAAATTTGAATTGGAATTATCAATATAAATTTATTTTTAAGAATAATTTCTTAGCCATGTCCATTAAAAGACCCTAGTAGAAATTAGTACTTTTATTCTAGGTCTTGGTTTCTAAATACTTTCTCACAGTATTTGAAAAACCACAGATTTCTGTGGAAATGGCTGGATTCCGTGCCTGGAGTAGGAAAAATATAAATCAAATCAAGCCTGGAATATATAGCTCCCCAAAGCAAGTATGTGCTAGAAAGCTAATGATATATTCCAAAAGGATACACTGACCACATTGTGAAGGAGCTCCCTTAACTACATTATAGACATTTTGGACACCAAAGGAAACAAGACCAATTTTAATGAATTAAAAAGTGAACAAATAAAAATCCACAAATGGGAAAGAGTGAGTTCAAGCTGGAGGGAGACCCCTCATATAAAGTATTTGTTGTGACTGTTACACCAACTGCTCCCTTTGAAAATTGCTAATTAAGGGGAAATAAGTAAGCATTTCCTCTTGCTTCTTTAGGAGGAAACTTTGATCATTTCAGATGAAGGAGCAAAGCTGTTTTTTGTTTGTTTTTATAATGGAAGATTGCTGGCCAATAGCTGTACAAAGAATGGGATAATTAGAAGATCACCAATTTGCAATTCCAGTGAAATAATTGACTCAGGAAAGGATTCTCAATGGACACTGACACCATTAGGTAAAAGGTCATTGGTGAAAAACTATTTACAAGCAAACTAGATAACCTAGGTGAATGGGTAAATTCCTATAAACATGTGCCCTACCAAAACTGAATTATGAAGAAATAGAGACTCTAAAGAGATCAATAGTGAATAGAGAGATTGAATCAGTAACCAAAAATCTCCCATCAAAGAAAAGATCAGGACATGATGGCTTCCCTGCTAAATTCTACCAAACATTTAAAAAGAACAAATACCAATCCTTTTTGAACTCTTCCAAAAAAAACTGAAGAGGAGGGAGTATTTCCAAACTCATTTCATGAGGCCATTATTACCCTGGTATTAAAACCAGACAATGGCACTACAAGAAAAGGAAGTTATGGGTCAATATCCTTGAAAAACATAGATGTAAAATTCCTTAGCAAAATACTATCAAACTGACTTCAACAGCACATTAAAAGAATCATTGGCCAGGCTCAGTGGCAAGCTCCTGAGTCCCAGCTACTTGGGAGGCTGAGGCAGGAGGATGGCTTGAACTTAGGAATTTGAGACCAGCCTGAGCAACATAGTGAGATCGCATCTCTTAAAAATAAATAAATAAATAAAAATAAAAGATTCATTCACTGTGATCAAGTGGGATTTATCCCTAAGATACAAGGATGGCTGAACATAGGCAAGTCAATAAATCTGATATATCACATTTACTGAATGAAGGACAAGAAGTTCATAACTTATTTTTAATTGCAAAGGAAAAGACATACCTGTACAGTGGGAAAATCTCCTTAACCAAGTGGTCAGATTTAGGGTCACTAAAGGTGGGATGTCTCCTGAGGTGATGCAATATAAAGTTGAAGGCCTGGCCTGAGGGGTCTTCTTGCCAAAATGTTTAATCTGGATTGAACCAAATCCTTAGCTCTAACTTACAATGCATAGGAAGCACATGGTACAAAGGAGCAAGTTCAATGAGACCATGAGAACATAATCAAACCAATTAAAAAAGTAATACGTTTAATAAGACAGCTGACCTCCTATGTCCAAAATACCAATGAAGGAAGAGAGAGGGGGGGGGGGGAAGAGGGAGAGAGACAGGGAGAGAAAGAGACAGAGACAGAGACAGACAGACAGACAGACAGGAATGTTTGAGACTTAAAGTTCCTAGAGAGATATAATAGGCAAATGACTTAACCTGAATTGATGGGGTTTTGGTTTGAGGGTAAAAAGAAACAGATGTAAAAGACAGTTGTGGGACAATTGGGGGAAATTTGAAATGGAACTTGGCTATCAGATGATCTTCAAGATTATAG
The DNA here is from genome assembly GCA_004027655.1 of Graphiurus murinus. Classification (NCBI taxonomy): domain Eukaryota; kingdom Metazoa; phylum Chordata; class Mammalia; order Rodentia; family Gliridae; genus Graphiurus; species Graphiurus murinus. The sequence goes on from PVLC010000864.1 coordinate 69,555, forward strand.
CAGAGAATTGTTAATTTTCTTAGTTGCAATAATGTTGGTATGGTTTTATAGGATATACCATTATTAAGAGTTGCATAATGAAGTATTTATGGCATAAGCCTCATGTACAACATACTTTCAAATGGTTCAGGGAAATTTGCACATTAAATATGCATCAAACAAATATGGCAAAATAATAACAACTGTTAAATCTAGATGGTGGGCATATGCATGCTCATAGTACTCTTCTTCCACTTTTTTTTTTTTTTTCAGTACTAGGGATTGAACTCAGGGGCATTCTACCTCTGAGCTAAGCTACACCCCCAGCCCTATTTTTTATTCTTTATTTTGAAACAGGGTCTCACTAAGTTGCGGAGTGCCTCTCTAGGTAGCTGAGGCTGGCCTTCTTTCACATTTTATATTAGAAAAATTTTATGTTAAGAAGATAAGAATAAAGACTTCTAAAAATGAGCAAGATGTGGAGAGACAGCTAGTGAACATGTAGAAATTACGAAGGTTTTTCCTTACTGTTTACTTATTCCTTGTTCCCCTGGGGTAAGTCAAGTATTGGGCTAGGGACTAAAGATATGGAGAGGACTGGGACAGACAGCTGCCTTCAGGGACCTCACTATCAAGTGGAGGGGACACATGGTTTTCAACATGGCAAATGACAGAGATAAGCATTCATTTCAACAAATGTTTATAGTGCACCTACTACGTGTAAGGTGCTGTGCTGGTGCTGAAGATACTATCAGACAAGCGTGGTCCCTGAATTCACAGAGCTTCTATTCCTGTGAGGGAGACAGAACTATTGAGTTATAATTGTGATCAGTGCTAGGCTGAAAATGTACAGAGTACAGCAGTGCAGAGGAGAGAAAACAATCTCAGCTGGTTTAGCGGTGTGGGAAAGTTTGAAAGGCTGATTAGAAAGCCGGGTGTGGTGGTGCACGCTTGTAATTCCAGTCCTTGGGAGGCTGAGACAGGAGGATTGAAGGTTGGTGGCCAGCCTCAGCTACTCAGTGAGGCTCTCCGCAACTTAGTGAAACTCTGTTTCAAAATAAAGAATTTAAAAATAGGGCTGGGGGTGTAGCTCAGAGAATGCCTCTGGGTTCAATCCCCAGTTCCACAAAAAAGAAAAAAAGAAAAACTGATTAGAAATCAATCGATCAGAGAATAGTGAGGTGGGAGTGGAAAGATATGTAGATACATAGGTACCCATGCTCAGGGAAGCAGACAGGGACAGAACCACCGAGGGAGCATGCAATAGACAGGCAGGGAAGGAAGCTATGAGCTGAGTGGATGATGTAGGTGGGTGCGACATCTTAACAGGCAGATTTAGGAATCTGGGATTTCTCCTGTAGGCGCTGGAAACTGAGAACATTCACATAGGGCGGTGGCTGCTGCCACACCAGGCTGGGCCCAAACAGGAGACAGTGTTTATTCTGTCCTTGGCTGCATCTCCTCAGACTCCAGATGCCTGCCTGCTGGGCTCTGTAGGCTCCACTACCCTGAGGGGCTCCAGGGATTTTTCTGGGGCCAACTCTATGCCAGTAGGCAGCAGGAAGTGTTTCAGATTGATTGATCCATGAGCCTCCAGTCACTGAAACTGGGCGAGGAAAAGGGTGCTCTGCAGGGACAGTGTGAGGGGCAAGGCAGGAGGTCTACCCCACTGAGGACTACTTTCTCCTCAATCTCCATAGGGACCTTTCCAGGCCCAAGAAATGAGTAGGAGCCGGGTGTGGTGGCACATGACTGTAATCCCAGTCACTTGGGAGACTAAGACAGGAGGATCACAGATTTGAGGCCAGCACTAGCAACTTAGCCAGACTTAGTTTCAAACAAAGGGGGAACAGGGGGTGTAGCTCAGAGGTAGAATGCCCCTGAGTTCAATCCCCAGTACAAAAATAAATAAATAGGGTTTTCATCCTGGCTAATTGAGTATCCAAGATTGGGGCGGCTGTTTGCCATAGTCAGGTGCAAATAGAGTCTGAAGGATAAGCCACTCAGAGCTGTTGTAGAGAGCCGATGAAGTTCCCTGGCCAGGTGGCTGCCTTCTCAAGACTCTGAGCTGTGATTGCAGGCTTGTCATCTCTCCATCAAGTCTTAACTAGGTCTGACCTTGCCTAGCTTCTGAGACCAGATGAGACGGGGCATGTTCAGGGTGGTATGGCTGTGGACTACAGGCTCGGGGTTTCTACACCCTCAGTTCAGTGCTGACCACAAAGCTGCATGAATCAGGCTTTTTTCGCATTGAAGGTGCTGATAGATCTACTGTGTCATATGCTGTGGTCCAGCTTTACTGTCCTAAATTGTGGGGCTGGACTTTTCTCCTCTATTAGCTGTCTCCTCTGGTCTGCCCCTAAATCTCTTGGCTCCTAAATACAGACCCTTTTAACTGGGGAAGGATCAGTCAGTGATGGGAACAGCAGTCTCCAGCATCCTCCCGGTGAAGTAAATCTATGCCTACCACAGGATCATCCTGCACAACCTTAGACAGCTGAGAACAAGTGCAGAGTTCCAGAACAAAGAGGGCTCTTACTAAATGCCTCTTGGCATTTCCTAGAATTTGCAAGTTCTGTCACTGCCCTACATCATTTCTATGGATATTCCGTTCTGTATCTTCTTTCAACAGCAGGGACAAAAAGCAGAGCCCTGAGGGCCTAGGCATTAGTGGACACAGCCTAAGGTGTCTGGCTGAGGACAGAGCTCTGGACCAGGACAAGGTTAGGCAGGTGCCATACCAGCCACCCATCAATCAGGAACCAACCCCCCCCCACCCCCTTACTAACCGCCGCAGGCAGCAAGATGATGATGCAGGCACAGATGTCAGGAGGGAAAGGCTGTGTGAAAATGGGGATTCCCGGGCGGGCCTTCAACCCATCTCAACTGAGGGCAAGAGCGCTCCCTCCACCATAAAACCAGCCCTCCTTAGTCAGTGTGCCAGGCCTGCTCCCACCCAGAGGCTGAGCAAAGCCTGTCTAGGGCGAGGGTGGCGGTGAGGGCTGATGGGCCACTCGCATTGGGGGGTGGGGGGGGGACCAGGCTGGGACGAGCTTTGGGGGAATCTCTGGGTGAGCGCACGGAGGGGAAGTCTCCTCCAGAAGAGGGGACAGCGAGGCTGGCCCTCGTAGGTCTTCCTCCTGGATCCCAGCGCACCCCCACGTCCAGGCTCCTCAGATCGCGGTCACCAGCCCGGGGAGCCTGGTCAGGATAGGACAAGGGACTGCGGACTGGAGCACCGACTGTCACGAAAGCCGTTCTGAGTCAGTGGGGGCCGCCGAGAGCGGCGGGGCTGACTCGACCCCTCTGCCCGCGGAGTTGCCGCGCTCGCCAGCCCCGGGTCCCCTCCGCCAGGCCGCCGCGCCTACCTGTGCCCGCGGCTCGGCTCCTCCTCGCTGGCGCTGCCCCAGCCGGGGCTCAGGTACCGGGCCGCGTCCCCGGCGCCCCGCGTCTCCGCCCCCTCCTCCTCGTCCTCGGGCTCCTCCACGTCCTCGGCCTCCTGGATGGCGACGCGGATCTGCACCGTCGTCTCGGGTCCGGGCAGAGCCTCCTCGCCGTGCTGGGCCATGGCTCGCCGGCGCACAGGGACTGCGACACCGCCGGGGGCCCCGCGCCGCGAGGCCCGGCCAGCCGGGCGGCGGCAACTGCGAAGACGGGGCGGGGGCGGCGCGATCGCGGCCGCGGCTCGGCCCAGGGGAGGGACGGGGGTCGCTGTGGACCGCCCCGCGCCGAGCCGAGCCGCGCCGCCGCCGCCGGCACCGCCCCGACCGCTAGCCGAGCGCTGGCGCGGGCGGGGCGGCAGAAATGGGCGGGCGGTTTCCTCTGCCCTCCTCCTGCAGCGGCCTGGCGGGAAATGGTCCCCTAGACCCCAGGACCAGTCCCTCTGTCCGTCCGCCCGCTGCTGGGGGGAGGGACGGGGGGCAACCCGAGAGGAGGTGCCAGGGCTCGCTCTTCCCACCTCCTCCCGTGGCTGCCTGTGCCGGGAGGGGAGCAGCGCATCTGACTTGGGGGTTTGGACTTGACTCTGGGGCGGCAGCCACCCGCAACAAATTACGGGACTTCTCAGTTCCCTGCTGTGTCTCCCGCACTGACCTGCCAAGATGGGAGACAATCTCCACCTTAGGTCTCTGGAATAACCACCCTGGTCTGTGCACCTTTTGAGGAAACCTTCTTGGCTCCTACCATGCCCTGGACCAGCAGTTCTCTAAGTGTGGTCCCAAAACTGGCAGCAGCAACCATAGTTGAGAACTTGGTAGAAATGCAGATTCTCAGGCCTGTCCAGACCTCCTGAATCAGGATCTATGCTTCAGAACTTTGGGTTTTCACAAGCCCTCTAGGTGATGCTGAAGTTCCCTAAGTTTGAAAACCACTGTCCTGTAGAGTACGCCCTGCCTTGCACGCACTCAGATATTTGTTGAGTGAATAAAGGGAGCTATTGAAATACCAGGATGTCCTAAACCCCACCACTTTTTCACATTCTGCTTTAAGTTCCATCTCAGCCCTGCAAGTGTGATCTAAAAACTAGGGACAGGGGCATAGACATAAATAAGACTTGAATCTGCTTTCAGGAAGCTCTTAATTTAGAGCCTTAAACATAATTTTTATATCAATTTTCCACGGAGAACTCCGAAAGAATGGACTCCTGATCCATACATTTGTTTTGATATAGGGATGCAAGACAGAACAGGATCTGGAAATGGAGTCTTTTGGAGGGAAGAGTTTCTGTAAAAGAACACCTTGCATAGGGCCTTGGTGTCTGGACTGGGGCAAGAGAGACCCAGGGGTCCAGGGGCCCAGCAAGGACAGCCCCCTTTGCAATGCTGGGGATCAAGCTCAGGGCCTCATGAACACTAGGCAAGGGCTCTGCCGCTGACCTTCATCCCCAGCCTGATAGCTCCTCTTCTTAAGGTTTGCCTGGACTGTGTCCCTTTCTTTTCTTTTTTTTTTTTTTTCAGGGGCATTCTACCTCCAAGCTACACCCCCAACCCAATCTTTTATTCTTTATTTTGAATCAGGGCCTCACTAAGTAGCTGAGACTAGCTATGAACCTGTGATCCTCCCCTCCTGTCTCAGCCTCCCAAGTACTGGGATTACAAGCATGCACCACCATGCCCAGCTGTGTCACTTTCTTTGTCAGATCTCTTTGGATAGAAGTCCTAGAATGGGTACATGAAAGAAGAGAGAAACACTGAGTGTGACTGCTGTTTTGTTTTGGTACTGGGAATTGAACTGGGAAGCTATACCACCAAACCCCCTTTTTTATTTTATTTATTTTGAAACAGGGTTTTGCTAAGTTGCTAAGGGCCTCTCTAAGTTGCTGAGGCTGGCCTCTAGCCTGTGATACTACTGTCTCTCAGCCTCCTAAGTACTGGATTATAGGCATGCACTGCCATGCCCAACTGTGACTGCTGTTTCTGCACCACAACAGCTCACAGCTGGGATCTGAACTATTGGGAAGAAGAGGTGAGAGGACAAGAGTATCTTTTCCCAAGCCAGCTGTATCTCCTCCTAGGATGACAGAGGTTATAGAACACACCTATAATGAGGCTCAGGAAGAGAGAAATTTGTCACAGCTTCCGAGAGCCTTCCCATATGATAACTTCAGTTCCTGAGTTTCACAAAGCAATGTTCATTATCTCATTTGAAGTTTCCTGTGTGGCAAAGACATCAGGGATTATTCTCCCTACCCATTCTAATGGCCTGAATTTGTACCAGGTTTACAGTTTAGGAGGAATTTGTACATACTTTATCTCAGGGCTTTCAAATGCCTTATCATAAGAGTCCCCTGGAGATGTTTCTGAAAATATAATTTGAAAACAGAGAGTTGGTGGGTGAATCTGATCCATAGGTGTATTTTATTTGGTTAGAGTTTTGAAAAAAAATATATTGAATTTATATGCTCTTCAATCAAAATATATCTGCCTATGGTGTTTATGATATTATTTATTTCAGACTCCCTGTAAAATAATTTGGATCTAGAAAAGATGTCAGACATCAAATATCCCTGAGATCCTCCTGGTAGAATGGGTGCACCCAAGAGTATAAACCTTTCAGCCATGGCCCTACTAATTGTGGAGCGTCTTTATGGGATATCAATTTTCTCAAGTATTTGAGAGAAGAATTACATGTGTATATTAAAACAACTTGTAATATCTGTGAAATCGAATACAAAACTTGCATGGTATTTCTAAGGCAATGTCACAAACATTTCTCATATGTAGTAGTTGGCTTAGCATGATGTCTAGAGGAGGGATGGGTGAGAACTCTCATCTGCATTAGAAACACTTCATGAGAGGCACCAACTAAATCACTTTTCAAATGAAGAAGGTGAGTCCCAGTGAGGCTTGCAGGAAAGGGCCTCTTCTACTTTGTTACACCCTCCATTCTGTCTAGCAGGGAACCTTGTTTCTAAAATACTTAGTTATTCATTGTTACTGGGGATTGGACCCAGGGACATTCTGTATCTGAGCTACAACCCCAGCCTTTTAAAATTTTTCTAAAGTTTAAAACAGGGTCTTGCTAAGTTTCTGAGGCTGTCCTTGCACCTGCAAGATTCTCCTGTCTCAGCCTCCCAAGTACTGGGATTACAGGCATGCACCACCACACCAGGCTCTAGAATGCTTATTGATTGAATTCTGTTGATCCTACTTGCACATCTCATCATCTCTGTCACTGATGAAGGAACCAGGGCTTTTAAAGAGCTCCTAGCCGGGCGTGGTGGCGCACGCTTGTAATCCCAGCATTCAGGAGGCTGAGACCAGAGGATCCAGGTTCGCGGCCAGCCTCAGCTACCTAGTGAGGCACTCCGCAACTTAGTGAGATTTGGTTTCAAAATAAAGAATAAAAAATAGGTCTGGGGGTATATCTTGGAGGTAGAATGCCCCTGAGTTCAATCTCTAGTTCTGAAAAATAAATAAATAAATAAAGAGCTCCTAATTTCTAGCTCCTTCTTCCCAGAGCTGGGGCAGGGGAGAAGATCAATGGAGCCCAAGCCTGTCTCGAGCATCACTGCAAGGGGTTTGCAGCACCATTGAGTTGATTAGCAAAGTCTCTTTATCAAAACCATGACCTCAGTCTGGAGCTGCCATCCATCCCTTTCCCTGGAATTTTGAAGACTCGATTTTTATCGTAAACTTCAAATGGGAAATAGTGTTTTCCTTAGCCACTGAGGATGATACAAAAGGGAACATGTGAACAAGGCATCTGACTGAAACGAGGTGAGGTGGAAGCAAAACCTCAACTCTGGAAGACCTTTCCAGTACATAAAAGCATGTTGTTTTCGAATCAGTTGGATTTTTTTTTTTTTTCATGTGTCTGGCACCAGAGTTGGAAACGAAGCACTTGGAATAAGATGTTAATGTGGTGAGATTAGGATGAGGCTGTGTCAAAGAGAAAAGTTGGAGGATGCTAGTTAAAATGTCTGATTTTTACTGTAAGTTAAGAGGGCATTTGTATTGACTCATTTCATCATTTGTTTAAGCATGTACCACATACCAGGTCCTGTGCTGCACTTGGTTTTTTAAAATGACTAAGACATGATCCATGGATACCAGGAAATAAAGGGAGTCTGAAAAAGACAGCCTTCAATAATAAGAATGGGTTTGCTGCAATAAGTGCTGTAACAGAAATTTGTACAAGAGACTCAGCCAGTAAAAATATCACCAAGGATGTCTTGAAGCTTACTGGAAAAGCTCACACAGAAGTAGCAGGGTGTAATGGGAAAAGCACTCATGTCGGTATCAAATAGAAATGAATTCTGACACAAGCCTCACTGCTTCTCAGCTTCAGAATCTCTCTCCTGTTCAGTTTCTTACCTGTGGTCCAAGTGGTCTGAAGGATCCCTCCCCAACTGAGCTGGGCACATAGTTCAAATTAGATTGTTTATGGAAAATGTCTAGCCTAGCTCCTGGCCCAGATAGACACTCAGTGTACTCTGGTGGATGCGGCTTTCCAAATACCTCCATACCAGGAAAATCTTAGCCCGAATGGAGAATATAAACATCCTAGTTTGTTGCTACGCATATTCCTCCATTGTAAATTAAGAAATTATGTTTTTTGTTTTTTGGTTTCCACACCAAACTCTTCTAAGTTGAGGTAGCCTTTCAGAGCCAACTAATTTTGAATACACTGTCAAAATAAAGGACCTCTCTGAGTCACAAAGCAGCATTTTTCTATAGCTTATTCCAAGCCAGTAATAATTAAGATACTTATCCATAGGTGTGAGATATCTTATAAGATGTGTCCATCAGTATCTAGTCTCCTTTGTTTAATAATATCAGGTTGCCATGTATCCATCTAAAACTAGAGACTAATTAGCAATTACATTTCCCAGCCTGTCTTGGGTACAACCATGTGACTAAACTAGAGTGTGAGCAAAAATGTTTTCTGCCATTTCTGGGTTGTACTTCTGGAAATGCAGATGTGCTTCTCCGACTATTTTCTTCTATCCATCCAGTGTCTAGAGCAGCCATGTTGGACCCATGGATGGAATCCACATGTCAAGGATGGTTCCAAAACAACAACAAAAAGAACTCCAACAACTCCAGACTTGTTTGGTGGACCATAATCCAGACCATTATTTGAGAAAGAAACAAAGAAACTCCCACCTTGTTTAATCTACTGTATTTTTAGATATCTTTGTTACAGCAGCTTAGTCTATATTTTAACTAATACCTAATATTAATACTAAGATTGAATGATATAACATGGGAGTGCCTAGCTCAGGACCAGGGCATATTTGCCACTTAATAAGTTGATGTTGAATTTAGATTTTAGAAATTTGACAACTTAATTATTTATTACATGGCCAAAGTATGAAAACTATGTATTAATAATAACACAGGATTCCAAAAAGGAATAGAATATGGCACCCCCTGTTAGAATAGGGTCTCATTTTCTAATAGGGATTCTAGATTCTACCATAGTTTCCCAGACTTATTGAATTACCAACCCCTTTTCAGAAAAAAAAAAAAAATGACTCAGTCTCCCCCCCGCCCCCTGCCGGACATTTCCATCATTTCTTTATTTTCATTCAGTGCCCCCCAATTGCACTGAGGCTACTACTGCCCCATGAATTGTTTTAGCCCTCCTGAGGGCAGTATTTCTGACTTTAGTAATCTCTGCACCCCTTCACAAGAATAGCACTACCAGCATTATCCTTGGAATGCCCATCATTGCCCCTGGAGCACCTTGCTGATATAACATTAATTTCTTTGTGGCATATTGTTACATTTTGGTCACATACTTCAGCTAGTGTATTCAATATTTACTTTCTATTTATGCCCTATAGAAGACTAGTTAATCAGACTGATGGGAAAGTGACACATGGATTGTATTAGGTGGGGAATGAAAGGAGGGCTAGATCCAGGAGTATGATTAAAAAAAAAAAAATACAGGTGTGAAGGTGATTGGTGAACATGCCAAGAAGCATAGGAAAAGGTACTTATTCTTTTGTTGGGGGAAAAACCACAAAGCTGGACCACAAGGAACAAGAGAGCCAACTGTCTACTACAAAAAGCCCATCCCTGGTCCTCCAGTCCCTAGAAAGACACACCACAGCCAATGCTTTCATGATCAGGATGAGAGCTTAAGTCAGTGATTCTTAAGGTACATCAAAATCACCTGGGGAACTTTTGAATGTTTGGATGCCTGGGTTGTACCTTTGGTCAATTAAATTCCAGGGGTGAAGCTGGGTGCATGCCTGTAATCGCAGTACTTGGATGGTGGAGGCAGGATGACTACAGGTTGAAGGCTAGCCTGGGCAACTTAGCAAGACCCTGTTTCAACGTAAAAAATAAAAAGGGCTGAGGGTGTAACTCAGTGGTAGAATGCTTCTAGGTTTAACCTCCAGTTCCACACACAAAATTAACTAATTAATTAATTAGCTAACTAATAAATTAATTCTAGGGGTGAGATTCAGGCATTAGGCATCAGGCCCAGCTTTGAAAACTCTCAATGTGATCCCCACATATAGCAAAAGTTAAGAACCACTGTGTTAGATCTCTCAAGCATGTATTTTCCAGGTCATTTCTGACAGATCTGGAGACTGGCTACTGGCTCATCTCAACTCCAGGTACAAGTAACTAGAACAATTCAAGCCAACATCTCCTGAAAGATCACATAGTTTGGAGATGAATTTCTCAGAGGTTCCATGCCACTTTTCAAGGATATAAAAACAAATGAGACCCCATCCCTTCCTCAAGTATTTTAGTCTAATGGAAGGTAGATAAAAACTATGGGTCCCAGGAGAAACTCAAACTATGACCACTGCTGGGGTTTAGATAGGTATGACATTTGCAGGAAACTGGTAAGCAGATCCAGAATCTCTACAGGAGGGGCAGAAGCTCCTCCCAGGATAATAGTCATCCTAGGACAGTTGGGAGCCAGGCACCACAAGCCTGATCCCTAACAAAGCTTCCACTATCAGAAAGAATGAGCAATTTGCAGGACAGATCAGTGTCTGATATGTGTTTGTTTGCCTGTGGGCCCAGGCCCTGCTGCCTGCCCTTGTTTACACCCTGTGGTTATATATCTGAGTCCCATGGAAAGCTAGGGGATTATACATTAGAACTGAAAGTGCTATTTCCCTATGACAATTATAAACAATTTGACAGAAAGAGTATGACTAATTGAGCTTACACATAAAGGGGGAAGAGGCCCTCTGTCACTGCACAGAAAAACATCACACAGGCTTTGGTACTTTCTGTGTTTCTTATCAGCTGCAGACAGAGCCTGTGGTGCCTGGTAGACACAGCTGTGCCTAGGAAGTGTCAGCAGTGCCCAGTGGACAGAGCATGGTCAAGCAGAGAGGGCTGGGACAGTAGAGAAAGTCACTAGGTGATGACTAGCTAGACTTAAACTTGAATACATGTGAGATACCGCCAAGGAATACCCATGATGCTTGGACAGTATTGGGGGGGTAGGATGGTATATTCATGGCATTAATAGGTGAGAGGGGCAGGTGGCTAGAACTCAAAAAGTATGGTTGGGCCAGGTGTATGCCTGTACGTATGCCTATAATCTCAGTACTTAGGAGGCTGAGATAGGAGGACCATAGGTTCAAGGCCAGCCTCAGCAATTTAGAGAGGCCCTCAGCAACCTGGGAAGACCCTGTTTCAAAATAAAAAAAAGGCTGGGAGTGTAGCTTGGAGGTAGAATGACTCTGGGTTAAATCCCCAGAATATCACACACACACACACAGAAACCAACAACAATAAACAAACATGGATGACATATTCAGAAGATTCAGTTTCTTCTCATTTGTCACTCTTTTGCAGCAAGAATTTAGTGCTTAATGAGGATGACTTCTAATAAACACACTAAAGCCACTGAGGGGCCCGAGGCCTGAAGAGTGAGATGCATCAAGGTACTAAGAGGGAAGAAGCAGGACCTTGAGGGCCTGAGGGGAAGGAGCTCTAGGTCACTTCCTTTGCTCAGCATCCTGTGGTTATCCTTTTGCAGCAGTCATTATATTCTTGACTCTGTTTAATGACCAAATTCCATATAGATAGTAAACTCCAGGAAGGCAGGAACATGTATGTATTTCTCACTTCTCTAATCCCACTGTATCCCCATAATCCTGGTAAATATAAGTGTTTATTAAATATTTAAAGAATGAAGGAATTACTGAATAATATCAAGATATTTCAATATTGAATAAAGAAAAATTCAGCATCTATTTTCTGAATGCTGAGCTAAGAGATGTGTGTGTGTGTGTGCGTGTGTGTGTGTGTGTGTGTTGCTGGATTTGAACCCAAGGGTATTCTACATCTGAGCTACACCCCCAGCCCTATTTTATTTTTTATTTTGAATCAGGGTCTCACTAAGTCGCTGAAGCTGGCCTCAAACCTGCAATCCTCCTGTCTCAGCCTCCCAAGGACTGGAGTTACAGGCATGAGCCACTATTCTTGGCTTAAAAATTTTTTAAGTAGTAAAACTGGTGCCTATTGGAAATTTTCATACCCCTAATTTCTGAGAATCATGAAAATGTCTGAATAGAAATATTAACAAGTGTACAAATGTCTGCTTTATAGGTGAGAAATTTAAGTGAAATTCAAGATCAAATTCAGACCTTAGCTAAGTCCTCTGAGTATTGATGCAATTAGGATGAGAGTAGGTAAGGGTAGGGGGCTATGTGGGAATCTAGAGACCCTTAACCCATTGGCTAAGCAGCACTAGCCCATATTCCAGGCTCCTAAGGAAATCAACCACACCTTAAGAAGAATCAATTATATCAGATAGAACTAACATAATACTTCCACTCAGTCCTTGTCCCCATTCTTCAGATTGGAATCCCTTAGGGTCATTAAATGATTGGCCTCTGAGAGAACCAACAGAGGTGGGGATTGGAAAGGCATTTGAAATGTCCAGTAATTCTGGACCTGGCCTGAATGTGAGGTCAACTCAAGGTCAAGCTCAGCCTTTGGTAATTCACCTGGGCTGGAGGTTTGGTGGCAGACTTCAAGCAGCTTTGGCCCCAGATTGTGAAGAATTCAGCTGGTGACTGATCTGAACTGGAATCTAAAGGCCCAGTGCCCAGAAGCAGCCATGTCTAAGTGGAAGACACCACATCTCAATGCCTGTTCTCTAACACCTACTCCCTCCACAGAGGAAGGTCTAGTTGAGACCCAACCTCAGTCCTGTAGGCCTAGCTTTGTGGTAGGAATCCTTATTTTAGACGTTCACCACAGAAGGAGGTATCCAGACCACTAGGAAGTATCACAGAAAGATTGATAGACAAGAACAATTAGAAAAGAAAGAAACTTCCTAACTGTGAAAGAAAGTTGAAATGCATGATAATATTTATTTTTTCTTCCTGAGCATCAATGGGATATTTGATGTGTCCCTCACACTAGGGTAGGGGACTGAAGTACTGAAAAGACCCCAAAGTACTGTAAAGGAGATGACAGAAATGACTATTTATGGATAATTATGATGTGCTAGACATGTGACCTCATTTAATTCTTTGGGGCAGTTCTGCTGAGGTATTTTTAGGAAACTGAGGCTCAGCAAACCTTGCTAAAGGTTACATGGCTGGGATGTGGCAGAGCATTAAGGTTTATACTTAGGCTGTCCAACACCAAATCTACAACTTTCGTACCATTTCCCACCGCATTCTTCTGGAAAGGAAATGGGACAAAGGCTCGAATGATCACAGAAGTGGGCACATTGCTAAATACAAGTAAAACAGACATCATCTCTGCAATGCTGCTTGAAAAGGGCCCTGGAAAGAAGTTTTTGCTCCCCAGTTTTCTCTATCACACCTACCACAGTGCCTGAAATCTCGGCATGCATTGCTTTGAGATGAGCACTGGGGTTGCACCTTCCCAGGCTATTCTAAAAGAAGAGTCGGATCTAGAGGCAGTGGGGCAAGGTGCTGGGGCCTCCACTCCATCACCTGCATTTTGACACATCCCATATGTCCCATCCCTTCCCCTTCTCTGTGAACTTGAGAGTGTTGTGCTTCTTTATTCTTGGTTGTCTTTTTCTTTCTTGTCCTTTGCCCTTGAGGGAAGGGGAAGGGGTGCTAATAGACTGGAGGGTGGCCAGACTCCATTTTGCAATCTCCAGCCACAGCTGCTAAAGCAAACTTATATTGTGTTTTCATTCTGCAGGAAAACATGTTGTGTTCTGCATTCTTGCGTAACCATGAAACATCTGGGCTTACTTAGCTTAAAATTGGCTTCCAGTATCACATTTGGGTTAAATGATATAGAAAAAGTTTCACCTTGAAACAAAAAATAGATCAATGTAACAGGTCATTATGACCTGTTTCACTACATTCCCACTAGGTAGGTGTCAACCTACCTACAATTAAGGACTTACAATTAAGATCCTCTAAATTAAGTTACCTTAAAGTTCCTTGACCTTATAAATGGTCAAGGTCCAGTGGGAAAACACTTGAGAGGGCATAGAAAGGACTCTTTGCATCTTCAACTGGTGGTTCTCAAACTTCAGTGTGTTTTAGAATCACCAGGGGGGCTTGATGAAACACAGATTACTGGCTATCATTCCGAGTTTCTGATTCAGAAGTTGTGCAGCAGAGCCTGAGAATTTGCATCTCTAACAAGTTCCTAGGTGATGATGCTGCTGATGTCGATGCCCTTAGTCTGTAGACTGTATGTTGAGAATCTCAGCTTTAAACTTTGGTCAACCTAAGGGAGGGATTAGATGGGCTAAAAACTGCAAACAGTGGCAATGTCCAGTTTTATGCCTGCTTTGTTTTTCAAAATGGTTAAGAGTTGATGCTAAAATGAGATGACCACACAATCATTGCTGATGAGCGTACACTTTGGCACAAGAATTCTAGAAAAATTAGGGTCCAGAGATGTCAATTATAGTTTTATATAAAATAGTAGACACTTGCCAGGCATGGTGGACCACACCTGTAATCTCAGTACTTGGGAGGTTGAGACAGGAATATTGTACTTCCAAGCCAGCCTCAACAACTTAGCAAGGCCCTCAGGAACTTAGTAAAACTCTGTTTCAAACTAAAAAAATAAAATAGGGCTGGGGGTGTAGCTCAGAGGTAGAATAACCCTGGGTTCAATCCCTAGTAACACACACACACACACACACACACACACACACACACACACACACACTAGTATATACTTGAAAGTAATATGGGTATCTAATAGTTCATAAGTTATGATAATATCCATACAATGGAGTATTATGCCACCATCAAAGCTCTGAGGGAATTTTTTTAATAAGAGAAAATACTTATGATTATATTGCTAAATGAAAAGCCTAGGGCACAGAGCTACATTATAATCCTAAATGAAAAGCTTAGGACACAGCTGCATATATACAGGAAACACACTGAAATGTTAACATGATGACTTCTGGGTAGTATATCTGTAAATAGATGCCAGTCATTCCTTTCCCACCCAATGTTATAAAATAATGCTTTCCACCCACAAACGCTCCCCTCCATTACACCCTCTCCAAAAGAGGATTCTTAGGCTGCCATATTTATACCAAGGGATCACACCCTTTCAGTGGTAGATAATTGGGTACTATACAAACACCTCGCCCAAGGTGAATCTGTCAGAGACTTTCAATCAAAAATTGGACTGTTAAATCCCCAAACCTTGGTTAGATAGCTGAGAGGTATGCATTCTATCGAGGGCTGGTTCCCTGCTAGGCTGTGTACAGGCGGAGGAGACTGGAGTGGATCTGCAGCTTTATCAGTTATTACCATTGGTGCAACACAGGCTCAGTAACTAAGCAGCGAACACATGCAGACACCCACGCAGGCTGGCACAAATCCTCCTTAGAAAGCTGGCATGGGCAAAGGCTGTAAACATTAAACTATAATACCTTTGTCCCCATTAACGCTTCGGATAATCTCCTTTTCTGCCTTGCGCTAATTAGAGTGGGTTTCTCTTCCTTGCAATTATGTTCTAAATGAACAGGTGATTTATTTGTTTATTTATGCACATCTGTTGTTTTCCTACTCTCACAACCTAAGTGTTAAACTGCTCTTATTAACAGGAAAAAATACTAAAATTAGAGCAGTGAGAGTTGGGTGGGGGGACGAATGCCTGTAATCTTATTGTTTGGGAGGCTGAGACAGGAGGACTGCAGGTTTGAAGCCAGCCTCAGCAACCTAATGAGACCCTGTTTCAAAATAAAATAGGGCTTGGTGTATAGCTCAGAGGTAGAATGCCTCTGTGTTCAAGCCTCAGCATCACAAAAGAAAAAAGAAAAAAAAATAGAGCAGTGAGCCAGGTGTGGTGGCACATGCCTGTAATTAATCCCAATACTCAGGAGGCTGAGACAGGAGGAACACATGTTTGAGGCTAGCCTCAGCAACTTAGCAAGAGCCTTAGTAACTTAGGGAGACCCTGTTTCAAAATAAAAATAAGCCTGGGGGGGGTACATAAGCAGTAGAATGTCCCTGGGTTCAATACCCAGTACTGCAAAATAATGACAATAAAGATAATATAAAATTAGAGCAGTGAGCTGCTGCTGAAAAAATAATTATTTAGCAGAAAGTTTCCTACTTGATTCCTAGCCCCTTTGAGCTTCAGAAATTGAAAGGTTTTATTTGGTTGTTTCAGTTTGATACAAAATCCAGGGGAGAGTTTATTTTAATTTTCGAAAACATCCATGCAAAATTCTTTTCTTGTACATGGCCAAGCTGATTCCAACAGCAAAGACTGATGCAGAATAAAAGATGCAAAGTGTGGTTTTCCCCATTGATTTATGGACATGAGGATGGGAATGGATGAGTCATCAGCAAATTGAATTGGGAGGGACTGCTGCAGAACAGCCCACACTTTGTCATAAAAATTCTGCTGCAGTAACTCACATTAGTTCAACAGTGGTTTGCCATTTTTAGAAATATGAGTGAATGCTGTGTAGTCAGATACCACTTTCTCATGCCCCTTTGGGTTCAGGTGAAGTTGTATCCATCCTTAGAGATGATACAGTTCGTAATAGGGCTTGTTGGAATAAACCTGTTAGGTCATTCTTATCCCTCCTAAGGTCATCATCTCAATCTCTTCCCCACTGAGAGTCAAATTCTAACTGCCAAAATGATTGGAATCTGTTTTAAGACTTTTTAGATTAACTGTAAGATCATTGAGGGCAGGGGCTCATTGTTCAGTTTTACCTCTGCTTTAATGGTGAGTGAAAAAAAAGTTCATACTGGTGCAGAGATGAACTAGGGGATGAGTGCTTAAGAGATCCCGTTTGGGTTTATGGTTTGGAAGCCTGGTATGATGTTGGAGATAAAGTTGTTATGCAACTGGGGGTATCCACAGTGTGTGTGGTCTGAAAGGTTGAGAAAAGTATTGGCATTTAAAAAGAAAGAGGAAATTTAAACCAAAAATGTCCCATAAGTACAATATAAGAAAGCCATCATAGCTGGGTATAGTGGCACACACCTATAATCCCAGCACTTGGGAGGCTGAGCCAGGAGAATTGCAGGTTCAAGGACAACCTTAGCAATGTAGTAAAACTCTCAGCAACTTAGTGAGACCTTATTGCAAAATAAAAAATAACCTGGGCATGGTGGTGCACACCTGTAATCCCAGCACTTAGGAAGCTGAGACAGGAGGATAGCAGGTGTGAGGATAGCCTTCGCAACATTGCTAGCAACCTAGTGAGACCCTGTTTCAAAACAAAAAATAAAATGGGCTGGGGGTGTTATTTGGAGGTAAAATGTCCCTGGTTCAATCTCCAGCACAATAAAATAAAATAAAGTAGGGCTGTAGGTCTAGCTTGGAGGTTGAATACCCCTGGGTTCAATCCCCAGTACCAAAAAAAAAAAAAGCAAGCAAGTAAGCGGTTGTGTCTACTGGAGAAAGTGTGATGATTTGGACTTGAAGCTATGAAGCCCCTAGATAGGACAAGGACCTTTTCCTCAAGAGATTCTAAGACCTGTGGAAGGGACTAAGTAGGCTTCAAATGTCATTATCAATTTGACCTAACTTTTAAGGATGACTTTCCAAATTGAGGTAATTAAAGTCTACACCTGCAGTTGCCCCAGGTTTATATAACGATTATATTTTGCTATTCTCTCACTGAAGTAAAACATCATGCACAGTTAACATGCTAACTTAAGCTATTATGGTAGAAGAATAGGAAGATGAAGGATCTGATGAGGAAGGAACAGGAAAATAGTGATTGCCTATTCCTTAAGGAGTCTTTACCACTGGAACAGCAGGAGTGTTTGCTTGCATAACAAACTATCCCACACTTCAATGGCTTAAAACACAACTGTTAATTGACCTCATAATTTCAGGGTTGACTGGGAAGTTCTGTCTTGGCTGGCTTGGCTGATCTGCTGGGCCTGCTCATGCGGGGCCGGTCAGCTGGCATGTCAGAGGGATCTAAACGATGTAGGATAGCCTCCCTCATGCATGGCAGTGGAGGGCTCTTTGCAAGGGGACAGCCACTTCTCTACATGGCCTCTCATCGTTAGCAGGCTAGCTTGGGCTCATAGTGCTAGGGTTCCAAACACAGCACGAGGACAAGCCCAGTGCACAAGCACTTTAACAATCTGTTTGTGTCACCATTGTCCAGAGGAAGTCACATGACCAACCAAAGTCAAGAAGTAGAGAAATAGCTTTTACTTCTTGATGAGTATGGGGAACTTTTTGGCCTTTTTTTTTTTTTTAATAATCTGTGACAACTAAATAGTAGGATTATTAATGAAATCAGTCAAGTCCATGGAACTGTAGAGAAAGGGTTGTGATATTAAAGACACAATCCTTTACTGTAGAAATTCTCCATTTCTTGGGTGGTGTTAGCAAAACAGTACCTGAATGTTATTTAGTCTACCTCAGGAAACTTATTTAAGGATTTCTCTGGGTTTTCCTATTTCAGAGTCCAGTATAGTTTCTGAGGCTCTGAATAGAAGTGCCAACACCATTGTGGAAGGATGCTGTCCTAGATAGCTGGCATCCTTCTGTTCTAAAACTAACTGGACAGGGCCAATTTCCTTGGAATATCTACAATACCCATCCCTGCTGTTTCTGGTAGGAGATAAGTTTTTTTGTTTCCTCAAAGGCAGGAATTAAGACCCAGGAAGTTGAGAGGATAGATAGGTGGATGGCAATGACAGAATAGGTTAGTTATTTGAACTGGGATTAGAGGGGGAAAAAAGGATGTGGATGATAACCCCAGAGGAATTGAGAAAAATTAATAATAAGCTGGTGAGTATGATGGTGAATATGACCAAGAGAACATTTAGGAAACATTTAAGAAGAAGGTGGAAGACACTGACAATATGTCCCAGTGGCTCACACCTGTTATCCCAGTACTTGGGAGGATGAGACAGGAGGATCTCAGGTTCAAGGCTAGCCTTAGCAATTTAGTGAGGCCCTCAGCAACTTAATGAGAACCTGTTTCAAAATACAAAAAGTAGGGCTGTAGGTGTAGGTCAGAGGGAAAAAGTCCTTGGATTCAAGATTCAAGGTTCAATCACTGGTCACACACACACACACACACACACACACACACACACACACACACACACACAATTGTTTAAAGATGATGAGCTATGAAAATCAGTTTAGAGGTTCCTCAGAAGGCTAGGTATGAAACTTCCATATGACCCAGCAATAAAACTCCTGGCATCTTTCCAAAGGACTTGAAGTCAGAATATTATAGTGATACATGTTTGTTATACAGCCTAGGTGTTCATTGACAGATGAATGGGTGAAACTTTGGTACATACACACAATGGAATTTTACTCAGCCATAAGGAAGAATAAAATTATATCATTTGCAGTAAAATGTATGGAAATAGAGAATATTATGCTAAGTGAGATTAATCAGTCTCAGAAATGGAAAGGTCATATGTTTTCTTTCGTATGTAGAAGCTAGAGAGAAGCTAGCAAACAAAAGAGACTTCAGACAAAAGAGGAGAGAGACCGGTAAAATAATGGAAGGAGACTTGGGGAAGGAGGTGGGGGGGGCAGAGCTTGATGAAGGAATCAAACGAATCAGTTCAAACAATCCTATATATACTCATGAAGCTGTCAATACCAATTTCAATTTTATGAATAGGGAGGGGAGGGAGTGAAACAGGATCTGGGGCCGGGAGGGGGGAATGCACCCGGGGCTATGTACATGTATTTATCTATCACACTAAATCTCAGTATGATGTGTGCTTACAATGTACCAATAAAAGTATATTAAAATGAAAAGATAGGCCGGGCATGGTGGTGCACACTTGTAATCCCAGCATTCGGGAGGCTGAGACCGGAGGATCCAGGTTCATGGCTAGCCTCAGCTATCTAGTGAGGCCCTCCGCAACTTAGTGAGACTCAGTTTCAAAATAAAGAATAAAAAATAGGGCTGGGAGTATAGCTCGGAGGTAGAATGCCCCTGAGTTCAATCCCCAGTACCACAAAAATAAATAAATAAATAAATAAATAAATAAATAAATTAATTAATTAATTAATTAAATAAAATGAAAAGATAGTGGGCTAGGGACTATTCTAATCTCAGCTCTGCCAACTAAACAGTTGTGTGTGTGGACAAACTAATTCACTGAATTTTCTCATTGACAAAATGAAGGATTTTGACTGGATGTTTTTTCCAAAATTCTTTCCAATTTTAATGTCTTCAGGACAGCTAGAAAAGAAAAGATTTGGCATATACATGAAAGGGACAAGTCTATGTTAGGAAGAATCTCCTTGAGAGAGCATTGGGAAGATTTGCAATCTCTAGAGCTTTAAAAACATGATATAATTTGTTGAACAAATATCAGTTGAGCATCTACTGAATGCCAGGTGTGGAAGATAGGGCAGCCAGTGTTTAACAGTAGCTTGTTCTGCCTCCGGGGAGCTTACAAGATCACTTGGGTTTGATCAAATGATTCTAGAGAAATTCACTAAGTAGGACTTGCAACCCACCCAGCTTCAGTATTTAATCATTTCTGAAGAAGAAAGGGACTGGGGTTGTCAGAAGTGGAAAGACTGAATTGCTGAGACAATTACAGGCAGGGATTATATCATGTAACTTCTCTGATCTTCAGTTTCTTCATCTGCAAAATAAAAGATGTGGACTAGATTATCCCTGAAGTTTCATTCAGCTCCCAAATTCTGATTTAGCTGCCCAGCAATTCTGAGGTGCTTTAGCTCAGCAACCCCATCTAGTGTCTCTGGGAACTCAGTAGAAGGAATTTAGCATAGTAACGATCAGTTAAAATGGGAAGATATTAAAGAGACCAGACCTGACTAAAGACAGGCTTGAGAATCAAGATATATGAGGAAAGGGTTGACGGTGGTTATAACTAGTGCTTAGCACACATTAGTAAACTAGGCGCATATATGTCAGAAACTGTCCTAAGTAGTCAGTGCATATTTAATTCTCACAACAAACCCGCGATCGAGGTACAGATAATGTCCCCTACTTTACAGATGAGGAAACTGGCACAGGAAGGTAAAGGAACTTGCCTAGTTAGTGGCAGAGATAGAACCAGGTTAGCCCAGGTAGTGGACTACACAGTCTACCCTCTCGAGATAGAATAGAAAAAATAAAAGATAAGCTAGGCATGGTGGTGCACACCTATAATTCCAGTACTTGGGAAGCAAAAACAGGATTACAGGTTTGATACCAGCCTCACCAACTGAGTGAGACTGTTTCAA
Source organism: Graphiurus murinus (assembly GCA_004027655.1). Lineage (NCBI taxonomy): Eukaryota > Metazoa > Chordata > Mammalia > Rodentia > Gliridae > Graphiurus > Graphiurus murinus. The sequence continues at coordinate 90,644 of PVLC010000864.1, forward strand.
AAACAAAAAAACAGAAAGGGCTGGGGGTTAGCTCAGAGGTAGAATGCTCCTGGATTCAATCCTAGTAAAGAAAAAAAAAAAAAAAGACAAGATAGGTAGAAAGAAAAAAGGAAGGAAAAGGAGATTATAACACTAATGGGAAAGGCTTGTGCCAAGTCCTTCAGACCTTTTCTCACCAAGCCGGTATTCCCTTCAAGCCTGTCAGTCAGTCTCCAAGCCAGTTTTTTCTCCAATCCTGTTACTCCCAAATTTCTGGGAAATCTATAAATCTTCACTTCTGTTTGTTTGTTTCTGGGGATTAAAGCCAGAGGCATTCTACCTCCAAGCTACATGCCTAGTCCTTTTAAGATTTTACTTTTGAAACAAGTTCTTGCTAAATTGCTGAGGCTGTCCTCAAATCTGTGATCCTCTTGTTTCAGCCTTCTAAATATTAGGATTACAGGTATGCGCCACCATGTCTGACTTTCACTTATGATATTAAAGTTACTGAATATTGGGTGTGGTGGTGCACTTGTGTAACCTCAGTACTTGGGAGGTTGAGGCAGGAGGATTGCAGGTTCAAGGACAGCCTCAGCAACTTGGGGAAATTATCAGCAACTTAATGAGACTCTATTTCAAAATCAAAATAAAATAGGGCTGGGGGTATAGCTTAGCAGTAGAACATCATCCCTGGGTTCAAGCCTCAGTTTCACTAAATATATATAATCTAAGTACTATATGCATGTATATATATATATATATATATATATATATATATATATATATATATATATGGGGGGGTGTGTAATCTAACTATTAAAATCAATTTTTCAGATGACTAGATCCAGAAAGATGAAATAGCTTTCTAAGCGCAGATAGCTGATAGGTGGTAGTGACTCAAACTTCAACATTCAACGAGGGTAAAGGGAGTGGGTGAAATGATGCATCCAGTCTGTTGCCATTTCCCTAGAATTTTTTCTTCCACTTTCCTAAATGTCACTGCTTCATTGCTCTTGGTATAGAAAAGAAAGATGCAAACATCAAATAATGCTAGACAGAGCTTATTTGTTTTGGTCCTATTGGCTGTAGAATATATGTAAGTTGTAATACTGAATATGTAAGTTGTAATACTGGTTAATGAGTAATGAAGGCTCCTATACATTTTCTTGGTCTCTCCTGCTTCTTATTTTGGAGCAAATTTTCCAGGTAAGGAGCATTGTGTGCCACAGCAGGTTTATAAGTTCTTCTTTAGGGATTCTATTATATGACTTCAACTGTCACTTTTATGCAAATGCTTCTCCAGACCGTATCCCAAGCCTCACCTCTCTCATTGTTTGAGAAACACATAAGCTTTCCTGTTTTATTATCCTCTCAAATTCGACCTTTAATTTTTATTTAGCAAATACTTCTTCTTCTTTTTTTTTTTTTTTGCGGTACTGGGGATTGAACTCAGGGGCATTCTACCTCTGAGCTATACCTCTAGTCCTATTTTTTATTCTTTATTTTGAAACCGAGTCTCACTAAGTTGCGGAGTACCTCACTAGGTAGCTGAGGCTGGCCTCAAACACGGATCCTCCGGTCTCAGCCTCCCGAATGCTGGGATTACAAGCGTGTGCCACCACACCCGGTTTAGCAAATACTTCTAAACCTTTACTCTATGCCATTAACATAGAACCTTAGAACAGTGCTCAGTAACATGGAAATATTAGTGAAAGACCATCATGATCTTTAAGTTGCATTCAGTTTAGTGGGCATATTAGTAAATCAGAATTATTATGAGTCAGTCATAACACAAAGGGGTAGGTAAAGACTATAATGGACTAAGAATGACATGCTTCGATAGTATGCAATGACATTTTATCCAGTCTTAAAAGAAGGGTAAATGTAGAGTCAGGGTAGATATAGCACTATTCAGACTTTCTGATTCTTTCTGTGCCAGTTTTGATAGCTATTCTGTTTTTAGTTTCTGAATTTCTATTTGGTTGTTTTTTTTACAGTTTCTATTTCTCTGCTGAGATCCCTTCTCTTCACTCACTATTACTGCATTTTCCTCTTTGAACATAAACATATTTATAATAGCTACTTTAAAAGTCTTATCTCCTAATTCCAATTTATGATCATCCTGGGGTTGGTTCGATTCGTTTTTGTCTTGATTATGGATCACACATTCCAATTTCTCCACATGACTCATAATTTATGTTGGACATCTGGAGTGATAAATTCTGTTATCTTCTTCAACAGCAATTAAGATTTGTTTAAAAAGACAGTTACTTTGGATGGACTCAAATTCTAAACTCACTTCCACTGTGATGAGTAGTGGCTAAGCTAAAGCTTCCAACTATTGCTTCATGTTGGGCCCCTAAGGTCATTAGCACATGCATAGTTCCCTGATTAGGGATTAGGGGGAGTTTATAAGCAAGTTTTGGACCTCCTCCCTCTGGCTTCCACTTTTCCACGACTCACCCTATCACTTTTCATTCTGGTATTTCAGAATTATGACCTCTGACTCCTTAGGCCAGTAAAACTGTAGCTTTCCAGAATTCTCATAGAGGGATTTCTTTTTTTATTTTATTACTGCACTGCAATTATAAATCATAGCGAGGTCCAATATGAAACAAACAAACATGCTCATAGCTCCTGAGCCACAGAGGAATATTTTTGATTGCAAACTACATTCACATACTCCTGACATGTCTTTCTTCTCTCACCTAAAGTTCAGTGATTTTTTTTATGTGTATCCAACTAAGTTTCTTAAGTATAAGAAATAAATACTGAGAGATATTTGAACCAGTCTTAAAAACACACTTAAATTTAAGCCTAGAATAAATTCCTTCCTATGGCCTTGTTATGGTTTGGATCTGGAATGTCTGTCTCCCATAGGCTCATGAGCTGAGGGCTTGGTCCCCGTGTAGCGGTGCTCAGAGGTGGAGCTTTGGGGAGTGATGGACTCATGAGGGTTTTTGCCTCATCAGTGGATGGTCTACTGGGAGGTGGTGGAAACTGTAGGTGGTAGGGCATGGTTGGAGGAAGTAGGTTACTAGGGGTGTGCTCTGGAAGGGTATTTCTTATTCCCAGTCCCTTCTCCCCAATCTCTATTTCCTACCTGCCATGAGCTTACCAACTTCCTCTGCCACACCCTTCCACTATGATGTTTCTGCCTTGGAGCCAGCCAACCGTGGAGTGAAACCTTTGAAACCCTGTGAGTCCAAACTAATCTTTCCAAGTTGATTTTTTCAGGTATCTGTCACAGCGATGAACAGCTGATTCACACAGGCCTTTTATACCTTAACATGGCCTAGTGTTGGATACCACTCCAGTCTATCACTTACCATTCCCTGCCTAGTTCATCCTCTCCAGCTGCCCTAGCCTTCTTGCTGGTCCTCAAACACACCAGAGCACCTGCTGTTCCTGTCACCTGGAATGCTCTTCTTTCAGATCACGGTTGCTTGTTCCTTCCGGTCACTCAAGTCTCTGATCATACATGGTCTTCTCAGAGAGGCCTTCTGATGACTTTACCTAAAGAGAGTCTTGGCAAACCCTCTCCCTCCACCCGAATTATGCTCTAGCATCATATCCTTGATTTTCTTTAAAACAGTATTGCCAATATAAAAATATTCATTCATTTCTTGGTTTATTGTCTGGCTTCTTCACTAAAAGTGGCAAGAGGGAAGATTCTTTTTCTCTCCTGTTCACCAGCGTACCATTAACGTCCAGTTGCTTGACAGTGTGGATATGTTTAATAGGTACTTATTGGGCTGAGGATGTAGCAGTACAGTGCTTGCCTAGTGTGCATGAGGCCCTGAGTTCAATTCCCAGCACCACAAAAAGAAAAAAAAAGTCTAAAACAAAAAGTACTTATTGAATAAGTGAAGAATGATATGAGAGGAGTTGAGGTCAAACTAATTCGTCTTATTAAATGTATCTGATAATCAAATACATTAAATGAACATATTTATATAAAACAATCAGCATTATATAAGTTATAAGTTCCTTATGTATAATTTAAAATAAAGTCAGTTTAGGGCAGTGAAACATTTTATATATATACATATATATATATATATATATACTATAAAATCATATGAATCAACAAACCAAATATATATTTTCAATTGGTGAGAGAAAGAAAATCTAAGGGCACAATAGTAAAAAAAAAGTCTTGATAAGGCTGTGAAAGTTGTTGAACATGTGAAAATGAAGCCGACTCATGGCAGTGAAGTTGGGGATGAATAGGCATGTAACATCCATTATGGTGTTAATTAAGGAAGAGGTGTTTCAAAGCTCAAGGGACAATAGATACTTATTGAAAATATTTAGCTTTACAAGATTTATATGCTTAATTTTAAAACATAATACTCTCTCAAAACATAAAACAACCACTTCAAATTCAAGCTCCAGCAGCAATAACAATAATGCTATGAGTTTACACAGTCATTGTTTAGGATCACAACCCTTTTTAATACTTTATTATTCTTTTTCTTAAAATTAAATTATACCATTCAAATTAACTCAGACATGAAATTAACTTCGGTATAAAATCGCTTTGTATATTAAACCTTCAAGTATTAAAAGCATATAAGTTCTTCCAATGATGCAGAACAAGACACGTGAGGTGTAAAATAATATTTATTTTTATTATTCTCAATAAAAAATCATAGTTATTGTAAGTTTCTCAGAAACCATTATAACTAGGTCGATGGTACAAAATCACCATTGAAGTTTTTCTTGTGAATGGTAGATGAGGTGGCTAATTTCCACATACTTATCTTCCAAACAAGATATTTAATAGAGGGGAGTTGATGGAGAAAAACTGACTCCTGTCATGGGATACATTAGAAATATAATACTGTTTTTTTCTATTTTTTATGAAGCCAATAATCCCAATCTAAATTAATCAAGCTAGCCAGGCATGGTGGTGCACGCTTGTAATCCCAGTACTTGGGAGGCTGAGACCTGAGGATCCAGGTTCATGGCCAGCCTCAGGTACTTAGTGAGGCTCTCCAAAACTTAGGGAGACTCTGTTTCAAAATAAAGAATAAAAAATAGGACTAGAGGTATAGCTCAGAGGTAGAATGCCCCTGGGTTCAATCCCCAGTACTGAAAAAAAATTAATTAATTAATCAAACTAATTAGTTCATTGTAGTAGAAAATGATGGAAACAGATTTTGTTATGGTAAACTATGTATGTGAAACTTTATTTCTAAATTGATTCCTTTAAAAGTTTTCCTGAAGCCAGGTATAGCGGTGCACGCTTGTAATCTCAGCATTTGGGAGACTGAGACCAGAGGATCCAGGTTCTCGGCCAGCCTCTGCTACCTAGTGAGGCGCTCCGCAACTTAGTGAGACCTTGTGTCAAAATAAAGAATAAAAAATAGGGCTGGGGGTGTAGCTCAGTAGCTCAGAGGTAGAATGCCCCTGAGTTCAATCCCCAGTACTGCAAAAAAAAAAAAAAAAAAAAAGTTTTTCTGTAAGAGGTAAGAGACATACCTTCACCAAAAGGGTATGATTTATAAATCACAGGGACTGATCTATAAATCTTATAGTATAGCAACTGAACAAACTAATGAAAAAATAACATAGAAAATAAATAATCAAGGGTAAATGTCCTGGCTTTACTCCCACATAATTTCTTACTTATCAAGCATGGCTGTGCTCATATACTTAACACTTGATCTTGATCTGGAAATATTGTTGCTATTGTGGTTTTGTTTTATAACCTGATTTCCACCAAAAGGACAAAAAAAGAAAGAACAAAGGTGAAAGTAGGTGGTAGAGAAAGGTTGCCGGGAAGATTGTCTTCACTATCTTAAGTAGGCAAATTTTCTTTAGACATGAACAAATTTTGCTGCTATTCAACTGTCAAATTACCTTGAAGTGAAAAATTTACAATAGCAAAGAGACAATTATGTGGGCAAGATCTAAAAATCTGTAGCATATCAAAGTATTTGGTGGTATATTTGCTTTTTTAACACATATCTTCTTTCACTTGCTCAGCTATATAAGACAAATCACTGTTCACTTTTGTTATTCCAATTTGTATTTGTTTCTGAATTACTGGAGTAAATGCCAGCGAGAGGAATTCTGGACCATAATTCTGTTGTCTGAGTAGGTTGCATTACATAGCTGTTTTCCAAACACTTTGACTTTGGCCTGAATACCTGAAAGAGAATAAAGAGAAACACCTATGAGTTAGACTTTGCTTCCATACATATTTAATATAGAGAAGACAGATTCAATTGATTAATGAAGTGTCAAGACATATACATACTATGGTGAGGAGCCCTTTTAAAAATTTGTGTACTTTTATGCAGTGGACCTTCTTCACAATGAGCAGGTACTGAAGTGACATCACTAGACAGATTATCAGCTTGTATTTGTTTTTGCATAATTTCATTTGAATTGTGTTTGTGTAACTTCATTTTCACATGTAGCCTAAGAAAATAATCAGAAGGAGAATTATATGCAAGGTAAGACTATTCTCTAGGGCTTTACCTTTCAAAAGTTATAAGTAATAAGTGTATAGCTAATACTTCTCAAAGCCACACATTAGTAAAGCTGGGATTTGAACCCAGGCAAGCTGCATCTATAGTCTAAGCTTTTAAGAACTCTGCCATAATGTTCTTTAATGTTTATGGATCATAAATTCTGGTCAAGCAGAAATCTATGTTGTTAATTTACAACCCATTATTTCTTCCCTAAACTGAACCGCTAGAAGTGATATTACTACTAGTATAAAATTACTAGATATTGTAGCAGTAACATTATTCTAGAAAATATAATCATCAGTCCCTTATACATTGCAGAAAACTACTTTAATAGCCGGGCGTGGTGGCGCACGCTTATAATCCCAGCATTTGAGAAGCTGAGACCGAAGGATCCAGGTTCGCGGCCAGCCTCAGCTACCTAGTGAGGCATTCTGCAACTTAGTGAGACCCTGTTTCAAAATAAAGAATAAAAAATAGAGCTAGAGGTATAGCTTGGAGGTAGAATGCCCTGAGTTGAATCTCCAGCACCAAAAAAAAAGAAAAAGAAAACTACTTTAATGAGTGGCTTCAATGCTTCTCTAAGAAAACGTGCTATGAAATGAAAGTTAAGTTTTGATTTGTGGGGTAAGTAATAAAGGTAAACTGGTAGAAAGGAAGAAGCTTGGATACTCCAAAACCTAAGACTGGGTACCTAGAAATTATGTTGAAGAGGTTAAGAAAAGATATCCAGAAAAAGTAAGAGGGCTTGTGAGAAGAGAAAATAAGCAACAGATATAAAAACAAAAGTAAAGTGCTTGGTAAAGCAGGTAAGGAAAGCAGGTTAATAGCAACCACTGCAAAAAAAAAAAAAAAAAAAAAATTTAACAGACATTCTTGGTTGCTGGATCATGGGCAAGAATACCTAAGTTAAAGAAAGTTTGTTAAGAATATTTTTTTCAACAGTCCTTTTGAAATGGAAGAATTTCTACCACATAGAGAAGTGAGAAGAAACTAAATATTATTCGTAATCTCACAATCCATGGCTAAAAGTTTGTATTTTGATGTATTTTCCTGTGTATTTCATACAATATTTTGTATGAATAATCTAGTTTTCCTCTTGAATAGATCATGTTTCCAGGTTATTAAATATTCTGCATTATAATTTTTAAGACTATATAGCAATCTATTGGAGAGATGTTATAATTTATAAAAACAATCCATTTAACTAAAAATGTTTGAATATAAATTTCCTTGTGCATATCTGATTGCTTCTTCAGATTAAAAGCTTAGGGACAGAATTTACAGGTGTATGTTAATCTGCTGGAACATGAGTTAAAGAAAGTATCTAAAATGAGGCAGAGACAGACAAAACTAAAATGGAAAATAAACTATCATAAGAGACATGATATGACAAGAGAAAAGGCATGACAATATTCATGTAGTTCTACAGCAGAATAGGGAGAATATGGGGCTAAGGAAATATTTAAACAAATAACAGCTGAGAATTTCTCCAAATGTATAGAAGGCATTAAGGCACAGTTTTACAAGAGTATTATGAATCCTTTGCTTTATCAAAATAAAAACAAAGGAAACCAAACCTATGTATTGCAATAAAACTGAAAAATAAGGAGAAAAAGTTGATGGCAGTCAGAGGAAAAAAAGATATATTCTCTTCGAAGGGGGTAACCATGATAGAGGATAGTGACTCAACTCAAGAATAAAGAACTGGAAGTATAAGGATGGAAAAGATGTAATATACAAACACTAAACAAAACAAAGATGGTGTAGCTGTAGTAGCACTATATATCTAATATCATAGCTTCAAGATATATAACACAAAATTATTAGAATTAGATAAAATATGTTAATTCAAAATCTCAAGAGCTGGGTGTGGTGGTGCACGCTTGAAATCCCAGTACTTTGGAGGCTCAGACAGGAGACCGCAGGTTCCCAGGCAGCTTCAACTACTTAGTGAGAACCTTTGGAACTTGATGAAACCCTGTTTCAAAATAAAGAATAAAAGGTAGGGATGGGGGTGTAGCTCAAAGGTAGAATGCCTCTGGGTTCAATTCCCCAGTACTAAAGAAAAAAAAAAAAAAGTCAGTGGAAGATTTTAACATATATCTGTCAGTAATTAAGCAAATAAATAGACAAAAATTCCAAAAGGATATAGGGAATTTAATTATGATTAATAGACATTTATAGAACATTGTGTTCAACTGCAGAACATGGATTCATTTCAAACGCATATAGAACGTTTAAAAGCCTAAGGTGGAACTAATATAAATTTCAAAGATTAAATCCTTAGATGGGCATGGTGGCCCATGCTTGTAATTCCAGTACCCAGAAGGCTGAGACAGAGGATGCAGGTTCAAGGCCAGCCTCAGCAACTTATTGAGGCCATCTGCAACTTAGTGAGGCCCTATTTCAAAATAAAAAATAAAAAAATAGGGCTGGGGCTGTAGCTCAGAGGTAGAATGCCCTTGTATTCAATCCTCAGAACCACAATAAATAAAAAAACAAAACTATAAAATATCCGTATGTTTGAAAATTTTAAAATGTGCTTCTAAACAGTCCACGAATAAAAGAGAAAATCACAATAGAAACTAGAAGATACTTAACACTAAATAATAATAAAAAATATCCCATATATAAAACTTATATATATAGGATATTCATAAACTTGTATATTTGGAGGATTCAGTAAAGCCTTGCTTAGAAGGGAATTTATAGTCTTCAGTGCACATATTATTATAGAAAATTAAGTAGACTTAATTATATTGGACTTATTAACATTATACAAAATAAAACCTATTACACAGAATATCTCTAACATATCTTCATTGCAGAGCCAGATTTCCCCTTTACCAACACTACTCTACTGAATTCTACATTTGGGAAATAAGTATGTGAAACTTAGCTATCTGATCTATTGTGAAGATTCTGAAAACTAGGAATCCAGTTTAACTTTTAAAGAAGCTAAAGAAGGAACAGTAAATAAAAATTTAAAAAGTAGAGGAAGAAAATAATAAATAATAGAAATAAATTAAAAAACAGAGATCAACCAGGCAAAGCTGTTCTTTGAAAAGATTAATAGAAATCAATAAATATCTGATGAACCTGGTCAAGAAAAAAATAAAAAAGCAAAAATTACTTCAGATCATATAAAAATTTTTAAAATAAAAAATTATCACGAACAAGTTTGTGTCAATATATTTGAAAACTTAAATGAAACAAATTTTAAAAATAACCCTAAGTAATCATGTAGCTATCAAAAAAACTGAATTAATTATTAAGAAATCTTTCCACGAAGCTAGGTATGGTAGCACATGCCTGTAATCCCCATATTGGGAGGCGAAGACAAGAGGATCCCAAATTGGAGACTAGCCCCGGTAGTTTAGGAAGATTGTTAGCAACCCAGTGCCTAGTGAGACCCTGCTTCAAAACAAGGAATAAAAAAGAGCTGGGGTTGTAGCTCAGAGGTAGAATGCTCTTGGTCAATCCCTAGTACCAAAAAAACAACAACAACAACAAAAAAAACAAAAACCAAAAAAATAAAAAATCAACAACAACAACAACAAAAACTTTCCAAGGAAAGACTATGGTAGAACTACAGTTCTACAAATCAAATCAAAATCCCAATAGGCAATTTGTGGAAATTTATGAAACAATTATAACATGTATATGGAAATTTAAAGAACCTTAAATAGCCAAGATATCCAAAAACATGAAAAAAGTAAGAGGAATTAGTCAATTGGATATTCATTCTCATAAACTATAATAATTAAGACATTGTGATAATGGTGCAAGGATAGGCAAACAGATAAATGGAATAGAATAAAATATGTGTAACAAGATCTAAGCATCTATTGACAATTTATAACAAAGTTAACATTGAAGGGCAATGAGGAAAAGCTGGTCTTTTCTATAAAATGTGCTCAGCCAACTGGATATCTATAGGGAAAAATGAAACTTAAATCCTACCTGAAACCACACACAAAAATCAAATCTATGTTATATTATAAAATTTTGGTTTATTCCCCCTACCTTGGCTTTTCTTCTCCCAATTGTTGATTAGCTGGCATAATTACAGAAAAATGACATAGTAGGGTGTGTTGTATGTTTAATATTTATCTTTTTTTGTGTGTGTGGTACTGGGGATTGAACCCAGGGGCATTCTACCTCCAAAGTATATCTCCAGACCTATTTTTTTATTCTTTATTTTGAAATAGGATCTAAGTTGTCGAGGGCGTCACTAAGTAGCTGAGGCTGGCTGCAAACCTGCAATCCTCTTGAACCTACGATCCTTCTATTTTAGCGTCCCAAGTACTGGGATTACAAGTGTGTGCCACCATGCCTGGCTAATATTTATCTCTTATGTGTCTGTATTTATCTTATTAAACATATTACTATATGTTTGGGCAAAGTTTGTTTAGGTAGCAATGGTAGACAGATGGTTCAAGGAAAGGGCTGATGTCTTGACAGGTATACAGCTTGGTAAAGAGGGAAACTGGCAGAGAATTGACTATTACAATGTAAAAAAGTGTTTTTAAAGTCATGTAATCATTTTATAAATATTTATTGAATTCCTGGTGAAGAAATTAGATGTTATCATGGAGCTTAGCTTACATTCTAATGTGAGAGAGAAACATTAAACCAATTACACAATTATTTCACGACAACTGTGAGGAGTGCTACTGAAGTATCTGTGCTATTGAAGCATACAGGACATATGAAGAATGAGAGCATACAACTACGGGACCATATAACTAAGGGGAAACATATTCAAGCTGACTTTTAAAGGAAAAGGACTTACTTGGAGGTTACGGGGAATGGGAGGAGCATAACCACAGGGTATTATATGAAACAACTGAGCAAAGTCTTGTTGGTAGGAAGGAATACAGTATGTCCCAGAACTGAAAAGATCGGCACTACATATAAAAATGAGCAACAAGGCCTTAAATAGGGTTAGTGTGGTAGGCACAGGTGAAAGCATGCAGGAACATATAAATTAATAATTTTATTCCTTATCCATATAAATGCAGACTATCATCAAAGAGTCTTAAGCACCCACTCTAATGTAGGAAGCAGGAGTATTATAGAAAAAGTATGAGTAAGGATTACAGACCCTTGAGGAAATTAACTTTCTGGAGAAGCTTCCTCAGGCACAAATTGTGGGTTTGGACTAGATGAGCACTAAAGTTTCCTTCACCTTTAAAATTCTACAAATGTCTCTGTATATTCAAAGCAAAAATGTCAGTTGCAGGTCACTTGACTTCTTGGGGAGATTTGTCCCAGATCTAGAAATGAACAACTTTTAGATCCAATTATGAGCTATAATTTAATCTATGTAATGGTGATAGGACTGAAGTTTGATTATCTCAAAGAAGGCTTGGAAGTCTTCTTCAAGATGGGAAGTGAGTAAAGGGTGTAGTAACCAAATGCAAAATCTGTGTAATCAATATTTATAAGAATTAGAAAAACAGGCAGATGAGGGCAAGATGGGAAAATTCAGCTCACTGGAAACATGTAATGTAAAGGTAGCTAGTACTAGTAAAAAGAATTTTAGGAACTCAGCTTGGTGGTGTACACCTATAATCTCAGTTCTTGGGAGGCTGAGACAGGACAATGGCAGGTTTGAGGTCATCCTCAGCAATGTGGCAAGACCCTTTTTCAAAATAAAAAGTAAAATAGGGCTGGGTTGTAACTCAGAGGTAGAATGCCCCTGGGTTCAATCCCCAATACCCTACCCCTCTACTAGAAATTTAGGGCTGGGAAGGGATTGTTCATTAGCAAGCCTTATCTTCAGTCAGTAGCTTCATAGCATCCTTCCCACTATCATTTTTGATGCGTATAATTCTCCAAGCTTATGTAATATGTTATGCAATTTCAAGCACCCCAATACTTGAGATTTGCTCAAATTAAACCCTTTCTATTTAAAAACTCGGGAGCAGCGAGTGAAGGCAGCCCTATTCGCTGAAGGACATGACGTGTGTCTGTGTGAGTTTGGGGAGAGGGGCAAGTGGACAGAATTAACTGGGTCACTTAATTCCAAAGTGTTAATGCTAAATGAGACCTTGGAAATCGCCTCTAAAGCACAGTCCTTATGGATGAGAAAATAGAAACCTTTGAGGTGAGGTGCCTTTCCTAACGTGACACTAAACGGAGAAACCTAGCCACATTCGGGGGTCCTTCCACGACCCTCGGTGGACTCTGAGGTCTCTCGTTACCTGTGAAGCTGCCCCCTTCTTCCTGGCCCGGCGGCGCGCAAAGGAGGGTGGATCTGGGGCAGCCTCAGCATGCCTGGCTGCTTGGAGCTCTCTTCCCTCTTCTACCCGCTGAGGTGCTGGGGCGGGCACCAGGTGCAGGGTGGGCCCAGCGCCGGCCACGAGCCTCAGGCACAGGGAGAAGCACAGGTTCTTCTGGATAACCGAAGAGACATCGAAACAGGCCGGACCGAAGTGGTCAGAGCAGACGACTGAGCGGTCCCCGCACCGGCAGTCCCACAGCAGCCGCACGGTCCGGTCCTTGGGGAAGCAGAACAGTGACTCCCCACACTTGGTGGTGTGGCCGCACTGGGCTGCCAGGCAGTGGGCCGGCATGTCGGCTGCCTTCGAAGAATCTGGCGGGTCCCCCTCCATCTGTCGGCTCCAGGTCGGCATGTTTCCTTCCGGCCTTTGGCCAACGGAAGTGCCAAACTGGGGCTCCAAATGGAAGGCTTCTTTAATATCTTTCTCCCGATCCTTTTGTTCCTCCCGGCAGTGGTTTCCCGAGAGCCCGTAGAAACAGGCAGAGGGATACAAATTTCGCGCGCGCGGTGTTGAGGTGGGCCGGAAAGAAGAACGGACCGGAAGTGGCGGTTGTCATAACTACCGGTGTGGTCAGCCTCCTCCCCGCTTAGCCTCCTCCCATGACTCCCGCCCCGTTTTTACAAGGCCAGGAACACAGAACGAGGATGTGTTGACGTTCTGTGAGCCGCCACAAATACAACCAGAGGCTATAACGACTATTTGGGACAGTCGGTTTGGGAGTGGACCAGACCGGAAATGGTAGTTTCTATGGTAACCACTGAGCGGGTTGCCTGGGAGATGACCCCTTGTGGTCTCTTTGAATCTCTGCTGTAGCGTCACCTGGAAGGCAGATCTACATCCCGAACTGTCTCCTGCCATGATTCCTGGAAAATACCGCTCTGTTTCTGGCCGGGCTGCAAACAACGTAGGTTGGGCCTTCCTGCTTTTCTCTCTCTCTCTCTCTTTTTTACGTTGGTATTGTCCTTTCTGACTGGCGTCTTTGTCCTAGGTGATGGGCTGTGTTACTGAGACCGGGACTGCCAGGTCCGCTCATGCTATTGTCTGACTGAGGCTTGAGGTTCTCGGGCTGGACCAAGGCACTTGGAGAGTATTTAATATTGTATGATGGGTATTCAAAATCTTGTCCAGGATCTGGGCTCCCAGAAGGTGGAGCTGGTCTGCTGTGAAAGACCCAATTCATTTAAATTCCTTTTACTAGTCAGATCCTTTTTCTTTTCTTTCTTTCTTTTTTATTTTTACTGATAAAATAATCTATTAGACACTCTCCTTCACCTGTCCCATTGCTTTATTTATCTAGACCTGAAATGGCAAGTGTCTAGAGCCTAAGGTACTAAGTGAAGGGTTAACCTGATGCCGACATTTTGAAAAACCAGTGAAACCTTGTAATTCTTAGATGTGGTTTTTATTGATTTTAGCAAATGCTCAAATTGTTACCAGAAACAAACAAAAAACGGAGCATTCTGTTGTATTCTAATATTTTTGTTATAGCTTTATTTGTATCATTTGGAGGGGCATGTGTATATACGTATATGAATTAAGAGCATGTTTTATGGTTTCGTTTTTACATTTCAGGTGAACTGTGGGCTTCATCTGGTTATTCAAACATCATCGCTTCCTGAAAAAAACAAAGTAAGATTTAAGCATATTGATATTTATATTGAAGATATTTAAAAAATACTTTACACAAATCGTATGATTTAAAGAGTAGATATTGAATTGGTAATTTTAAATATATTCAGTCTCCAATGTAAAGATTTTTCTGCTACATAAGGCCTAAATTAGTCCTCTTTAAAAATTTTAATATCATTTCATTGATTACAAGAGGTAAGTTTTTTGAATTTAAACATTTGTGAAGACCCTTTTTGTGACTGATGGCATGTCATAATTTAATTGGAAGATTCTTAATAGTGGGTAAAATAATGGTATGTTACATTGCTGATGGCATGTTAGAATGGGTAAAATGGTAATTTGTGAGGGTATAACTGCACATGCCATTTAAAATCAGGGCAAAAAACTAGGCTAATAGTGGAAATATGCTAGGCTTAATTTAACATGTTTTCATACTGTTATGAACATGAGATTATGTTTTTCCATACTGTTTGCCCATATCTCTGGCATTTCCAGAATTTCTGGCTTTTATTTGATTTTTGAGATTTTGAGGTAAACATGTGTTTCTTCCCCTCCTATCTCACCCCAGCACTCCAACATACACACCCACCTCCCACATCACTATTACAAGACACAACATGGTTTTTCCTTTGATCAAATTGGATACTTCCAGTCATCACAGTTCAGTTGTTAAATAGATGCCATTGGAGGAACTTAAAAGAAAGGGGCAGAGTTTACAGTTAACAGGATAAGGATGATAAAAAAGGGCAGAGTAGGGTAGATGGAAGAACCATTAATCAAACAGGCAGCTGTTGAATACATTATTATGTATGTGAAAATGGTGAACATTTGGAAAAAGAGACCATTTGATTGTTTCCAATAAACATCACTTAGCTAAATTAATTGGAAATATTCCTTATTATAATTGGGCATAATGGATTCCCTCTCAAGCTTTTCTGATTGATTTTGCTGTACAAGATCTATTCTACCATTATAATGCTTCTAGGAATTTTGTGTCTCATCCAAAACCTTTTCAAATACTCACTTTCTCTTGTGTGGACACATTTCATGGGAAAATGCCATTAGCTCATATAATTGACAAGGATATAATACAAATGCTAATATAATGTTTATAGTATGGATGAATGAGATGTTTCATAATTTTTTAAAAGATACATATTTAAAGATTTTTTGGTGGTAATCATAAGAGGTTATTTTTGTTTTTCTTGGTCCTCCTACTAGGTAATTATTTAAAATCAACTTAGTGAAAATCATTCTTAGAAAGTTTAAACACATACTTTTATTATGTTATAGTTGGGCATTTAAAGGAATTTTAATGATCAAAATATTTTCCCCAATATAATTTAATTTTATTGTGTGCTTTTTATTGAGTAAATTATTATTTTAATCATTGTATTTGTGATTATGGTATAGCGAGATTAGAAGTGCCTTAGATTGGAGTGTGCTTTCATCTGATCTTATGAAATTGACTGATGTTATGGTGGTAAAATACATGTAACAAAATTTCTAATTTAAGCCATTCTAAAGTGTACAACTTGGAGACATTAACACAGTGTTGTGTAATTACCACTTCTATCTAATTCAAGAACTTTTTCATCACTCCAAATGGAATCCTATATTCATTAAGAAGTTGATCCCTATTCCACCTTTACCCTTACCTTTACCCGAAATATGCTTTCTGTCCCTATGGATTTGCCTATTGTGGATATTTCATACGAATGGGACCATACAATATGTGGCCTTTGATGTTTGGCTTCTTTCACTTAGCATGATGTTCTCAAGGTTTATCCATAGTCGTAGCATGTTATTAATTATTACATGTTATTCTATAATTATCTTCGTTAATTGCTGTTACATTGTTTTCCAAATATTTTTTCTTGAATAATGTTTTTCAGGTTGAATTCAAGATTAATAGAGAAACGCCATCATTTCCTGGTAGACTCTTACAACATGACCTTGAAAGAAACTACTCAAGTCGGCAAGGTATTGTCAGTGAGCAGAGATCAGAAATAGTCTATCTTTTAAAAATAATATTAATTTTTTAATAATGTTGACTCCAAATAAACTTAAATTAAAATGAAATGGTTCATCGGTCACCAAATTGGTTTGGTATTTGTTTAAATCAGAATTTGTTTTATATCTGTTAGCATAGTAAATTATTTCCAACACAGTAAAAAAGCTACTGTTACTTTAGTTTGAAGGTAGGCTATACTGTGTGGAAATAATGTTCCAAATATCATATTAGATTAGAAAAAAAAAGCTAATGAGTCAAACTAAGAGCATGGGAACACATCAGATTCTTAGTGTTCCCCTTCCATCTTTCCCATTCTAATTCTGTAGGTCTTAGATGAGATTTGGAAATGCACATTTTCATAATTCCACAAGCAATTCTGATATATGTAGTTTATAGGACACTTTTTGACAAATATTGCCTAATATAATCTGGTAATATTTCTGAAACATATTTTTATATTTATTTTATTTTTTTTATTTTTATTTTTTTGCGGTACTGGGGATTGAACTCAGGGGCATTCTACCTCCGAGCTATACCCCCAGCCCTATTTTTTATTCTTTATTTTGAAACCAAGTCTCACTAAGTTGTGGAGTGCCTCACTAGATAGCTGAGGCTGTGAAATATATTTTTAAATGAAAGAAAAAAATTCCCTTCAGCACATTTGAGTCACAGTTGGTTGTTAACTATCTGTGATGTGCTATGCTTACCACTATAGAATCCTCATAGCACTGCCTCTACCTGCTAGGAGTTTATAAGAGAGGGCTGATCACTAGAAGCTCCTCTGTCCATTTCATTACTTATTGTATGAACATAAGGTGATTTTGAGTATTGATTAGTTTTTCTTTTTTGTTTGGGATTAGTTTTTCTTTTTTGTTTTGGCACTTCTGGGCATTCCTCCTGGGCCCATCAAAGCTGACCTGTCCTTTCTTTTAATGCATGTTCTAAACTCTTGTCTTGGCCAGTTACTGGACTTGACACCAACATAACTATAGTTCTATAGTACAGGAAGCATCTTTCTTGCTGTATTTGATTCAGTTCAATACATATGCATAGAGTGTATGCTACGTGCTTGGCACTGTTTTAGGTTCAGAGTTGTAGTTGTGAACCTGGACATTCTTAACTATGTGGTTTTTTTTTTTTTTTATCCTTGCACTGTGAATTTTTTTCAAATTTTATTTATTTTTATTTTTTTATTTTATTTTTTTAAATTTATTTATTTATTTTTCATCTTCTCCTTATTTGGTGCATTGTAATTACACATCTTTGTTAGGTACAAGCTAGTATAGGTAAAGACATCCATGCACAATAATAATAGTATTTTTTTTTCTATAAATCATGAATCAAACTTAAATGCTTTCTCCAAGCTTACTCCAAGTAGGGAGTTGGTATACAAATTTGTGGATAGCTACTTGGTAAATTTATTTGTTGTAAAATATTATTAGATATTTGCTAATGAAGAAATGGTATGGATGTATTGATTTTGTGAACTGTTAGATTAATAAAGTTTTATATGTAAGTAATGACCCACACAATATAAATTAAAAATAAATTTTGGGCCTAATTGTTTTTTCTTAATATATTTTATTCAAAATCATTCTCTGTGACAAGATCCTCATTTGATAGGTATTAAATGAATATCTTGTTTCCAATGTGCCTCCTCCATAGTTCTAGGCCATTTCATGCAAAGAAGGTCACACAATTTATAACTATTATCCTGACTTTTGTATTCAACTTCCTACCTCCAGCATAAAACTTTGGGAAAATTATAAATAGGATTTTATCATGAAAAGTTTGGGGACCTCTGTCTAATGAATTGTACCCTGATACCCAGTCATTATAATTAAATTTTCCCATTTCTTATTTTCTAAAATTAATCAAGCATCAAAATCTGTCAGAACAAATTTATCAGTGGTGCTATCAGTCAAAAGTAAAGAAACTTGATCTCTTATTCCAGCTAGTTAGTCTAAAAC
Source organism: Graphiurus murinus (assembly GCA_004027655.1). Classification (NCBI taxonomy): domain Eukaryota; kingdom Metazoa; phylum Chordata; class Mammalia; order Rodentia; family Gliridae; genus Graphiurus; species Graphiurus murinus. The sequence goes on from PVLC010000864.1 coordinate 109,011, forward strand.
TTGATATGTTGTTTCTTTTAGGCCTTTTGGAATATTGATAGTTAACCTCTCTATACTTGAGGTTTTATAAGAGCCAAATATTCCAGGAACTACTGTACAATAAAATCTCAGTTAACCTGATCTTAATTAAGTTCCTTAATTAAGAAATTTTAAATATGTTTATGGAGGGGAAAAGCAATGCTTGGATCTTAAGATCATGATAAATCACTGGAAAGTCTAGAATCATGATTTTGGTTACCAAAACAATCTCAAAGATAAGGCTGAGTGGACACACATACATGGCATTGTGTTATACTATTCAATCAGTCAGCCACTCATCTGTCTGTCTACATACTCAGGTGTCCATCCACCCATGTCAGCAGAGTACAACACAGTGAACATCTTACCAACTATAGACCATTATGCCTCTTAATACTCTGAGATACTACTTATGAAAGAATCAATTCAGCATTTTTATACTAAAATGAAAGAATGTATGATTTTTAATAGTAATAACATACACAAAATAGATTTCCAATAAGCTTTTGTAAACTGGAAAGGTAACTAATTTATCTACTGATTGCATACTGAATTTAGATTCTACCAAGAATATGAGGAATATAAAATGAGGTTCATCTCTCTCTCTCAAAGAGCTTTCATATTTAATTGGGAAGATAAGGGCTAAATGTATGGTAAGTTAAATAGCGATATAAGAAATAATATCAGAGGAAATATTTCAATTAAAATTTTGCCACATAGTGATGAGGTTTATATGCAAGGTGTGTGTGTGTGTGTGTGTGTGTGTGTGTGTGTGTGTGTGTGTGTGTGTGTGTTTTACTGGTGATTGATCCTAGGGGTGTTTTACCTCTGAGCTGTAACCCTAGCACTATTTTTATTTTTTATTTGAAAACTAGGTCTCACTAAGTTGCTGAGGGCCTTGCTAAGTTCCTGAGACTGGCCTTGAATCTGTGATCCTCCTGTCTCAGCCTCCCAAATACTGGGATTACAGGCATGCACCTCATGACTGGCTTATATGTGGATTTTTATATATGCACATATATAAGTAGATATTACTGAAGATTCCCCTGGTCCCCAGTCATTTAGATAAGGCCTTTCTACCTAATCATTTTTGCCTCTTTCTATTTAATGTAAGGTATATATCACACTGATAGTAAGCTCATCCTGCCAGTAGTGATTATGAATTTCACATATGGGCTGAAATGTGTGAGGATAAAATTCTTTTTATTCACTGAGTGTAAATGCAATTTATTATTTGATTTTTTGCCTCTATATCCCAAGTCTTATAAAGATTAAGTCTACTCCTTAAATTGAGAGTTGGCTTGAAGTCTTAACAAAATAATTTTAAAAATCTAACCTCTATTAAAAAGAGAAATTGAGGTTGTCTATTAGCTTTAGTTTTTTTCTTTATCATCTTTAGCTGACCAGTTATCTTTAATGAGTTAATCCTTATGCTGCAGCTAATCCTTACACTGTTTTTTAACAATCTGACTTTTGATTCCAAATCAATTTACTGAATCACTGTTGCATAGGTTTCTTGCTAGCAGGTGGTCATGTCATAAGATCAGTTTATTGGAGAGCATTTTGAAAGCTTATACTCTAGAATGTCATTATTAGTTGTCTTGATATTTCATGCTGTTCAGAAAAGCGTGATGTGAACACTGATTATTTTATTCAGGAAGCTAGGCAGGAGATACTTTGGTTTATGCCTTGCAATCCTAAAAATGCTGGCAAATACCACTGCTTTACAGCTTTTTAATATGATCTATGTGGAACTTGATTATCACACTGTCTGATAGCCTCCCAAATAGGATGTTAACTTTCTAGATTTGGTTTTTCTCTTTTCACTTTAAACTAACATATTGGCTAACCTATTAGTTTATGCACCAAAATTATGTGGTGACCTCAAGTTCTATTTTATTGCTTATGACTCCCTTCAAGAATTTTGACATCAATTGCTACTTTTAGTAGATTTTCTCTTTGTAGAGGGAAATAATAGTAGATTTCTTCTGACATTCAAACTGTCACCCATTATTCAAATCTTACCTCATTTTTCTGGAACTTCTGATAATTTCTTCTTGTTATTTATATGAAGAAAGTCTAGATTCTTAAGGGTTTTAGGTTATATCTTCATATCTACCTCCCCCCAAACCCATCTGTAACTATCTTCATTAAATGATAAACAGAAACACTTACATTCAAGTACATTGTTCTTTTTTATTCTGCATTTTGTGTATAATGTTCTATTTAGCTTATTAGCTTTATTTGTGTTTGCCAACTAGATTAAAAGTTTCTTAGCCAGACATGGTGGCGCACACCTGTAGTCCCTGTATTTGGGAGGCTGAAACAGGAGGATCACAGGTTCGAGGGCAACCTCAGCAATGTAGTGAGACTCTCAGCAACCTAGTGAGACCCTGTTTCAAAATAAAATATAAAATAGCGGTGGTGGTGTAGCTCAGAGGTAGAATGCCCCTGGGTTCAACCCCTAGTACCACAAAATAAAATAAAACAAGTTTCTTAATGTCAGGAACATCATCTAACCAAGAGCCTATAAGCCTCATACAGGGTGCCATATACCCTGTAGACCCTAACTACAAATGTACTAGAATTATTGACTTCCATTTGATATCTTTACAGTATTCTCTGTTAATAGTAGCTAAACACACAAAGAAAAAGTGATGATGCAAGGTTCACATCTGCTATCCAAACTACTTTCTGTGTATTTCCTATAGCAAAGTCATGTATTGTGTAGCTTTGTGATAAACTTTTTAATATTTTGAAGGAGATGGAAGAGTAATAAGTCCTTCGCCTCGTAATAAATCATCATGCATCTCATCCACAACAAACGTGACAGAACTATGTGGTCTGGAAATGAAAACTGCCACGAGCTCCTTATCAGCATTTGGAGATTCTTCCATTCAGACACCTGCAAAGTCCAGAATCCGGCAGGGCTGTCATAGTGCTGGCCCAAATGTATCTGGTAATGAGGGACTATCATCTCAGTTATAAGAGAGTTAAAATTTAGATGAGGAGTTAAAATTATAAAGGGAGAAACACAGTACTAGAGTAGTTCTGTATTTTCAACCTATCTGCAAGGGCAAAATTATTTGGCTTACACAGGACACATAGTTTAGGTTTGAGGAGGAAAGAAACAAACTTAAATTTAGTAATTGATTTTAAATATGGAAAGTTCCTAGAAAAGATATTTGTAGGTGCCAAAGTTCTCCAAATATAAGGTGACTTTAGTTTCAAGATTTTAAAGATTTGTCTTAATCAAGTAATTTGTATATCATTTTCAATAGGTGATCATATTAATTTGGTGAGCTCATCAATGCCATCATTTCCTATTCTCCACCGTTCCTCTGAAGAGAAAATTCTTTATTCAGACAGGTTGACCCTAGAAAGGTGAGGACAATTTCTTTTCTTTTCTGTTTGACTAGGTAATATGTAGATATGTTATAAGGTTTGAAAAATGTGAAAGTCACCCCACCCTTCCTCCTGTTTTCCAGCTTATCCAATTCTCCTACCTAGATAACATACTTTTACCATTTTAAAAATTTTGTCCTTTCAGAGGTGTGGTGAGAAAATATATATATATGGATTTTACTATACTCCAAAAGAGTACTATAGCAACTCTAAGATATGATTATATTAGTCTGCTTTGCGTTGATATAACAAAACACCTTAGATAACAAAAAGAGGAAAGGTTTATTTTGGCTCACAACTTTGAAGGTTTCAGTCATAGCGAGAACACATGATGGAATAAGCCGCTCAACTAATGGGGTCTGGCATCTCGTGGGTTCTAGGAAGCGAAAGAGAGAAACAGGAAGGCTCCAGGGTCTCACTATCCCCTTCAAGGGCATTTCCCCAATGATATAAGACCTCCCACTAGGCTCCACCTCCTACCGGCCTCACCACCTCCCAGTAGTGCCACAGGCTGGGGACCAAGCTTTGAACACATGGGTCTTTGGGGAACACTCACCCAAACCACAGCAATGATATTGATGAAAATGGATTTTACAATAGAAAAAAAACTTCACAATATAGTCCTCACGTGTATTTACCCAGCCCTGTCCTGTCCAGTCCCCGTTACCTCACTGACCTCACTGACCTGTGGCTTCCTTACTCAGCTGCAGCCACACCCACCTCCTGCTGTTCCTTGAATACACTAAGCATTCTTATGTCTTAGGGCTTTTGTAGTTGCTGTTCCCTTTCCCTGGAATGCTGTTCCTCCTCATATCTGTAGGCTCACTCCCTTACCTTCTCCAGGCCTTTACTCAAATGTCAACATCTCAGGGATGACTTTCTCTGGCCACCTTCTCCAAAGTACAGCCCCTTTACCCCTGGAATTCTTTAGCATTTATCATCCTATAACATATTAAATATTTACTTAAGTTTATATATGTCTCCTCCTACTAGAATATAAGGTCCATAGCACAGGGATTTTTTTTTTTTTTCAGTTCTGTATCCCTGTCACCTAGAACAGAGCCTAGTATAAAATAGGCTCTTGATAAAAATTGTTATGAATGAATGAGTATATTTAGGACTTGATCCCCATCTTTATTATGTATCCATAATAGAATCTTGAATGAAAGATCTCAACCCCTACCCTGGTGGTATAACCAGCAGAGAAAACATTTCTATTATGCATACCTTTAGCTTAGCAATGCATACCTCAAAACCAACTGTAGTAGACCACTTGTGTTTGTAGTTAGAGAACATGCTCTCTGGAGCATGTTTTGAAGGCATAGCTACACTTGAGGGCAGTATCTCTCATGGCATCTTTGGAGAATTAATGGGTTTTCATATTCTAAGACTATCTGATATTTATAATTTTCACTATGTTGTTTTAATATTTTGAGGGATTTTGTGGTAATTTTCCTCTCAGTATTTTAAAGCCTAGCCAAGAATAGTACCTCAGTTTCATGTTACTTGTTATTGACAGGAGCCAGTATTTGTAAGACTGTGACAGAAAATTAGGTGCTTCTGTTGTAGTTTGAGGTGACTTGGGAAATTGTAAAGATGGTTTCCAGGCAGCATGGGTCTCGGGTGGAGAAGCAAACTTTGATCAGATGGAGACTTGCTTATCAAGAAAATGAGTATCAAGAAAACTGTCTGCTTCAAAGGCTGGTTGTGAAATGGTAGCATCACAAAGATGTCATAAGCTTAGGCCTAGTATGGCCAGAGCCAGGACAGGCAGTCAAGAAAGTAGGATCAGTAGCAAGGAGTTAACTCATTATTTGAGAGCCAATGAGTAATAGCAGTGATTCCTGCCATGCTGTTGTCTTCTTAGCCAGGAGACTGAGGGATCAAGAGTAGAATCTAGCCCTGAGAACACATATTTGATACAGTGAGGGCTTAGCTGTTTGGGGAATTAGGGTAGTCCTGGAATACTAGGAAGGCAGCCTATTAGCAGCAAGAGTGAAACACAGAAGAAAAAGCATAGTCCAATACATATGTCAGTAATGGGATAGGAGAAGTAGCCACCACTAGGTTTTATAAGGATAACAAACTCCCATGGAGGGCACTGAGTCATTACTTATAATGTATATTATATTTTAATGTGTGTCTGTCTATCTATCTATCTATCTATCTATCTATCTATCTATCTATCTGCTTGCTTGTTTTGGTGGACTGCTAGATTCATAGGGTTAAGGGGTAAGCCTTGGCGTTGGGACTTTGACATTGTGTTTGGAATCCAAGAAAGTGATTTTATTTCAAGCTGTGGTAGTTTATGAAAGCGGAAGGTAGAAAGTTATTTCTTTTCTATCTCAGTAATAACTGACTCAAGAATTGGATAAAATAAAAGTGGGGAATATCAGTAAGTTTAACTTGGAGAAATAAAGACTGGAATAGGAGAAAGGAAACAGTTTAGATTTTTTGCTAAGCTGGTACACAAAAATACAAATTTTAGACTAGAATACTTAAAATTTATATATCAGAGTGTCAGTTGTGGGAGTATAATATAATACATGAGAAAATTTGAAATATCATCCACACATTAAAAGGATTAAGCTATTGCTTAATATTTTTAGCTTTTTTTCTATTTTAAACCAGTTTCTTCAAAGTTACTTGAAGAGGACATAAAGAGGATTCTGAACACTTCTATAGTTTTACTTATGCTTGTAGCACTCTGATTTATTTTCTTTAAAGCTTATATTAGCTTTATTTTTACTAAAAGCAAATATTGCTTTCCCTTTTTTTATGGTACTGGGGATTAAAAAACAGGGGCACTACCACTCAACTGCTCAACTACACTCTTCACTCGTTGCCCAGGCTGGTCTCAAATTTAAAATCCTCCTGTCTCAGTCTCCCAAGTACTGGGTGGGATTATAGGTGTGTACCACTGTGCCCTACTAAAAAAGAAAATATTTCTAATAAACCTTGCTATTAGAATTGTTTACACACAGATATAGCTATATTTTTCTTAAAGAATCCTTTAAATTTCAGAATAGAATCACTCAGTATCTCCTGTCTGGACATATTGTCATATTGATAAAATTCTTAAATAGCCTTCTTCTTAGCTGGGCTTGGTGGCACACACCTGTAATCTCAGTACTTAGGAAGCTGAGATAGGAGAATCACAGATTCAAGGCCAAACTTAGCAATTTAATGAGACCCTTTTTCAAAATAAAGTGGGCTGGGGATGTATCTCAGAGGTAGAATGCCCCTGGGTTCAATCCCAGTACAAAAAAAAAAAAAAATTAAGAGCCTTTTACTTAATGTGGTAAATTATTTCCTTCCTTCCTTCCTTCCTTCCTTCCTTCCTTCCTTCCTTCCTTCCTTTCTTCCTTTCTTCCTTCCTTTTTGTACTGAGGATTGAATCCAGGAATGTTCCACCTTTGTGCTGCATGCCCAGCATTTTTAAATTTTTGTTTTGAAACAGGGTCTTGCTGAGGCTGGATTGGAATCTGCAATACTTTTGTCTCAGCCTCCCAAGGGCTGGGATTACACCAGTACCTCCATGCCTGGCTCTCATAACATTTTGCACATAGAAATTAATTGTTTTAAATACACCTAAATACATATATTTGTAAGCTTTTTCCTACCCTGTAGCACTCTAAATGTTCTACAAAAGTTAGTGTTTAACATGTAAACTTAATCTCTTATGTTTCTGAGGAAATGTACAATAAGGACTACCTTAACAGGAAGGGGTTTTAGGATGAATTTGTCTTAGCAGTGTGAACTGTAGATGGCTGAATTTCTTGATCTTATGAAAATTTCATCCAGTTCACAAGCATATGAGCATTAAAAAAACCCTTTTATGTGGTTTTGCTGTGATGACTCGGTTGCCTGGGCAGTATTTACATCAGTGAATTGATGCCAAAGGCATTTTGTTGGTAATGTGACATGGTGATTTCTACCATCTAAACCTCTATCACAGAAGACAATTAAGTTTAAAAGTTTTCTGATGTTAAGTTGATTTCATGTGAAATAATTGACATTGCAGAATTTTTAGTACAATGAGGACTTAGATTTAAATTTGATAATTAGCCTTGTCAAATTCTATTGACTTTATTGTGCATGATTTACAATTATATATATAGGTCACATAGTACATGGGGCTGGAAGTGATCCAACTTATCTTTTTCTTCTCACAACATAGAAAGACAAAATAATAATATTTGAAAGAGGAAGTAGCCTGCTGAATCAGAATCTTACTAATTTTGAAATTTTTTTGTAGGCAAAAGCTGACTGTATGTCCTATCATCGATGGGGAAGAACACCTTCGTTTATTGAACTTTCAACACAATTTTATAACTCGGATCCAAAATATTTCAAATCTACAGAGGTTAATATTCTTGGACTTATATGATAACCAGATTGAAGAAATTAGTGGGCTTTCTACTCTGAGGTCCCTCCGTGTCCTTCTATTGGGGAAAAACAGGTATTCTTTGTAGACTGGTTTTTGTTTGGACCCTAATGGTTTTTTTTTGGACCCTAATGTTATATGTAGGATTAAAGTTGAGTCCTGTGGTGTTTAGATGGCAACTCAGAATTAAATAATACCTTAGAAACTATTAGACTAAAACTTTGGAAACATTTTTTAGTGGATTAAGATTTAGTTATCTTCTGGAGATGTGGTTCAGTGATAGAGCCCTTGCATAACATGCATGAGGCCCTGGATTTGATTTCTAGTGTTACTAAAAAAAAAAAAAAAGATTCAGTTATATTTGTTATATGAAATTCAGTATGACAGTTTGTCAAACCACATAACATTTATTGAACATTTTATTTCCATTGCTTTCCAGTACCATATCTTATATAGAAATAAAGGAGAGACTCTGGCCTTAACTTGATGTTTTCTTAGGACATATTTTAAGCCATATGCATTCACTTTAGGCTTATGTGTTTCACTTGCTATACTTCTAAGTGTTTGACTGAAGTTAGACACTCCCTACCTTGTGATGTCCTTTCAGTGACTGATTCTTTTTCAGATGGTTGTTTTAGAATGTATTATTTAAGCCGGGCATGGTGGCACATGCTTGTAATCCCAGTACTTGGGAGGCTGAGACTGGAGGATTCGGGTTTGAGGCCAGCCTCAGCTGCTTAGTGAGGCTCTCCACAACTTAGTGAGACCCTGTTTCAAAATAAAGAATAAACTATAGGACTGGAGGTGTAGCTTGGAGGTAGAATTCCCCTGGGTTCCATCCTCAGTACCGCAAAAAAAAAAAAAAAAAAAAAAAAAGAAAGAATGTATTATTTAATATTACATCTTGTATACATAATTGCCTCCTTCCTTTTATACAGCTCTTTTATGAAATATAGCTACATAATTCCTGACTCATTTCCTTAGCTTTTCTCTTCACTGCTTCACTGAATAGTTTTTGCAATATCTACAAAGAAGGGCTATTTAATAAGGTCCACAAATGAGTGATATCTTTTCCTTCTTCATTGCAAGGTTCGTGACTGATACTCTGATAACAAAGACTGATTTACCAGAGAAAAGCATATCACATCTATTTAATATATTATTTTATATATTTATTAATATATAAAATTCTGTGAGACAGTAGTCCTCAGAAATGAAGACCCAAAGAAACAGGCAAAACAATGTATTTTTATGCTTAAGTTTGATGATAAGTAGACGGTCATGTAGAAGTGCTCTTGGAAAAAGGGTATGATCTAATGACAGAAACCTTGGGGGAACTTAGTAAGGCTTGTTTGCTCAGATTCCCTAAGTATCTCTGTGTTTGCATTCCTTTCTTTTGGCTATAAAGCAGGGCCCAATAATTGGACTGAGGGTCTTATAACATACTCTCAGGGAAAGTATGCCAGAGAATTCTTTTTATGGGCTTAGGGGTGAAAGATAGGAGAAGGTCAGAGCATGACCTTCCTGCTTCTCCAGTTTTCTCAATTTCCTTCAGTTTAAATTACTCATCATGTCAAAGTGCCATGTTTTGGAATATTGTGTTCTTAGCCTGCATTCTTTATTCTTACTGACCAATGATAATATAAAATACTTTTTCCAAAATCATGTCCCAGAGTTTTAGGATCTCCCTTGCCCTCTGTGGTTTCTTTGAAGCCTCCTATCAGTATAGTTTATCACCCACAATAAATTTAAGTGTTAAATTAAGCATTATGTAGTTTGAGAGAATTACGGAGAATTATAGAGTCATAAAGCATTAGAACTTGAAGTCGCCTCATAGATTAGCTCTCTCATTTTAGAGATGTAGAATGGAGAGGTCAAATGAATTTGGCAAAGTCAGATATATATAGACTATCTGCAGTAGGAGTGTGCCATATAGCCCTTCACTGGGGAAGGAGAGGAGGGAAGTTAGTTTTTCATTCATTTCAGGCTTTCCCTTCTAAGTGCTCCCTGTTATTTCTTTTTTATTTTTCAGCATGGATTTTTTTAATACATTTCTTGAGTACAACAGGGTTACATAGACATTTATGACATATCAGTCATTGTCAGATCACAAATAGCACCACTTCTTCATTTTACACGTATAGCCCACATTCTTAACATAGCCTGGCAAAGCAAACTTTCTAGAGTCATAAAGCCATAATCCTTTAGGGTCATATATTTACTGTTATTTCTGCTTGACATTTCTTTACTATTTTCTGATTGTTGGAGTTACTGGCTTTTTCATTCAGCTTACATTTTTTTTCTTTAATACCTTTGCCTTTATGTCCTCCTTTTGATCTTTGGGTTAAGATACTTTTCCAGAGATATTTTTAATCTACTCTGGTTTTAAGCAGTATCTAAAAGCTTGTCCTGTTTCCAGCCATTTAAAATCATCTTTCCATCTATTCTTCCTGCTTCTACTTTTCAGCTTCTCTGAAATAACTTGTCTGTTTTGATAACTTGTGCGTGAAGCATCTTCCCTCTCCTTATTTAAGGTCCCTTTGGCCTTTCAATTGTAAAGGACCTAAAGCCCTTCTACTGTACCTTTATCTTGGTGAAGCAAAAGTAACTTAATGCCTTCTCCATTCTGTCTCCATCTGTTTTGTTTGTTTATTTGCTTGATTTTGGTCCTATGTTGCTTCATTTTTTACATAAAGTAGCTAAAAAGTACTATTAAATAGTGGTAGTAGCTAAATGGTTCTAGAACTGTTAATGTCCTTCAATAAAAAGAAATATTAGTAAGAAAAATTTTCTATATTCTCTGAAGTGTCAGTAAAATGCAGTTCCAATCCCTAAAACATGCCAAGTGCTCTCCAGCCAGCTGACTGTCACAGCAAGGAGCCTGTGAGCTTTGAGGATGCAGATCCATCCGAGGCAGTGCTTTAGAGAGCATTAGGTATACCTGGCTGGGAATCCTGCTGAAAAGGGAAGCACATCTGTCACCCTAGCTCCTCATGTGTTTGTCTTCAGTGACTTGTTGCCCCCTGCTGGTCAAGTCTATAAAGGTTGGCAGTGGGACTATATATGGAAATTCAGAGTAACCACATGCTGCTAGGCTCAGGCAGCCCCAACGAAGATTTCTACTGTAAAGCTAGAACCACCCATACTCAGATTCTGGACATGAAGTGTATATTATTACCAAGTAACCCCAGCCCCACTGTACTGATGAAATTCTTGCCTTGTAATTTTTCTGCCTTCACTATCTCCTACTTACCCTCTCTCCATTTTCTGGTGCCCTCATGATCACAGACTAAGGAATAGAACTTCTCTATATCTACTTCTGACCACCCAGGAGTGTGGCTATGACACTCTCCATCAGAATCTTGGATTCTCTGTTCCCTTCCTTTTGACCCATTGGAGTTTCCCACTTAGGACTCATCTCTGATACTTGAAAAGCAGAATGTTCACATCAGTCCTGTAGTGGGGTCATTTTCCTGGCAATAGTAACATAAGGTAGCCTGCAGAGACAGGCTGTGATAGATCCCCAGAGGTCTGTAGCTGCTGAGGTGAAGGATGCACCTAGTCTTCTAGTTTCAGTTTCTGTTCAAGAGAAGTTTTTAAAAAAATCTTTCAGGTTACATTGGTATTAATGTAAACATTTTCTGCCATTGTCAAGCAACAAGGATACTTCAAATTCCTCACATTAATACCCTCATCTGCTTCTGAATTATTTAAAATTGGGTCCACTTTTAGGTTGTTTCAGGTGCTAGGATGGAGAGAGAATCTGTTGCTAAGGCAACTCATGAGAACTAGACAGCAAGATGTTTTGCTGGGGCCGGGCATAGTGGCACATGCATATAATCCCAGTACTTCGGAGGCTGAAACAGTAGGATCACTAGTTCGAGGCCATCCTCAGCAACTTAGTGAGACCATCAGCAACATAGTAAGACCATGTTTCAAAATAAAAACATAAAAAGAGCTGAGAGTGTAGCTGTGTAACTCAGAGGTAGAATGCCTCTGAGTTCAATCTCCAGTATGAGAGAGAGAGAGAGAGAAAGAGAGAGAGAGAGAGAGAGAGAGAGAGAGAGAGAGAGAGAGAGAGAGACAGACAGACAGACAGACAGACAGACAGACAGAGACAGACACGGAGATTTTGCTGGACTTGAGTGTTATTGAGCAACCTGACTTGCCTATTTTTCTTCCTGTATGCCGTGAGAGTCATGACGTGACTATGTGGCAATGCTAAGAGAATGGTTGACATCAGCCCAGAGAAGGAGTATGTGAAGCCCGGTGGGATTCTGTGGGAAGACATATTGCATGAGAAAAATTTTTGCAATTAAAGTGCCCAGAGTTTCTGATAAACATCCTGGTGTATAGTGTTCAAAATGTTAAAATAATAATTCTCAGAAAAATAGTAATCACAGGCTAATGTTTTAAGTAATTCAATAATGTGGGAACGAGAAGGATGACAAAACTAGCTCAAATGAGGGTAAGAGGAACTGATAATCAATGTTTTTAGCAAGCCCTCCAGGTGATTCTGATACACACAGAAGTTTGAGAACCACTATTTTAGGGAATGTGAGCTTGGGCATATAAAAGAATTGAATAAGAGGCTTCTCCAATAACTGTGAGGTCAAATTTCTATTAGAAAGCATGACTGTGTTCTAACCCATATTACTGGGGTTCTGTAATTTCCTCCAAGTGTTCTAGGTACTTCAAGAACAAAGAAGGCAGAGGAAAATTTTTACTTAAAGGTGTTTTTTTCCATCTGATTTGGCTATTAGTTTAGCTATTAGATAGATTTAAATAGTAGATAGGATAGTATCAAATACCTGGCTCTAGATTAAAGCTAATGAAGGACTCTGATGAGTCCAGAAGGATGCTAATGGTTTAGATGAAATGAGATAGGGATGTTCAGGCAGTAGGATGCCTTTTAGGAAAAGAGCAGTTTCTGCCAGTGTGAGGATGTGAGAGAGGACACTGACGAGGTTGTGGTTATAAGGGAGTGTGAAATGTATGTAAGGAAGAGAGAAAGAACTACAACTATGCGGTGATGATACATGGTAGGCATACATTTTTATAAGTTAAACTGGATTGAAATGGATGGTGATTATATAATCCTTGTTAGAGCAATGATGTAATATGGCTAAGGTCAGGCAAAGATAGAAATGCATAAAGCTTAAGTTTGCTTTATGTTTACATGATAATCAGTGTATGTATAAAGTTTCAAGGGGTGATTCAGGTTCTGGAAACACTTAGCAAGGTGGAAGTGGTTTTTTGAGGCAGTAAATAATGACAATGGAAATAAGTAGTGATAGTAGTGATAATAAGGTGTACTGCATGAGATTTTTGTCCTGTCTTTGCCATTGCTCCCTTCTCTACTGAAAAATGATAGTAGGATCTATAGAAACAATAAAAAGTGTGTGATACTCTTTGTTGTTATAAGAAAAGTCTAGTTGGGGACATTTGGGCAGGTAAAGTGGTTGTAAAAGACCAGAATGAGAGGGTCAATGGAAAAGCTTATAAGAGGGTACAGAAGAGGGGGAATTTTAGAGATAAAATTCTGTGAGTTAATTTTTTTTTTTAAAGCAGGGTCTTACTATGTTGCCCAGCCTGACCCAGAACTGCTAGGCTCAAGTGATCCTCCTGCCTAGCTAGGACTACAGACATTCTTCACTCTGTCTGGCATACGTGTGTGTGTGTGTGTGTGAGGTAATAGGCTCTTCACAAGCTAGAAAATCAAAAGTTCTAAATAAATATAAGTGTTTTACAAACTAAGCAGGTCTAGTAGAAAACATTTAGATGATGTGTAGTTTGTGTGACAATCCTATTATGGATACCCTTTAACATTAAACTCATTAATTTATTTAGTATGTTCATTCATTTATTAAACTAATATTTAGTGGGCACCTACTTAATACCAGGCACTGTATGAGTGCTAAGGACAGAGTAGAGAACCTGTCAAAGTTTCTACTCTCTTGAACCTCACAATTTAGTCTGGAAAGAGAGAGAATAAAAAAAGTAAACACAGAAAAAATATAATTTTAGGTGATGACAAGTGCCATGAAATCCATTAAAGCAGGGGAGGGAGAAAATAATGGAGACAGGAATAATGGCTAATTTATATAGGGTCATTTCTAAGAGATGTTTGAGCTAAGACTAGAAGAATATAAAGGTGTGAATAATGTAAAGTTTTGGAGAACAACATTAAGGCAGAAAAAACAACAAGGTTTAATAAGGCAGAAATGAACATTTCAGGTTAAAGACACAGAAAGAATGCTCCTGTGGCTGGAACAGAGTGACTGAGAGAGGCTGTGGTAGAAGATGGGGCTGGAAGAGTCAAGAGTCAGATGGTTTAGTGCTTTGTAGGAGAAGTAAGGAGTTTAGATTATATTTTAAGGTAAAGGCCTTGAATAAGTGCCTTGACGTAAGGTTCTGACAAGTAGAATTGTTTTCCGTAAAGACACATTTAAGTATCTTTCCCCAGAGTGGTACTGCCTCTTTAAAATTATAATTAAATCAAAGGGATATAAAAATATATTTATTTCTTTAATATATACATTGCAACTGTTGTATATATGTACAGTAAATCAAAATATTAGAATTAGTTACAACTTAGCATGCTTTGATTTACTGATAGATGTTGATATATCCATATTTCTTTTTAACTCACTCTTACTCTGATTTTCAGAATCAAGAAAATCTCGAATCTGGAGAATTTAAAAAGCTTAGATGTCTTGGACCTTCATGGAAATCAGGTATTGTAAAGCCCCTTTTCTTTTTTGAAAAAAATATCCAGGAAATTTGGTATTATAAAAGTTTTAAGAATCATACTTGCATAGAATTTTTCAAAAGTTACTTTAATGATTTGGTAACTTCTTAGCAGTTAATCAAAGCTAAAACTTACAAAACATTTGGAATTCTTATAGTTATACAGCTTAATTTTTATTTTTATTTTATTTATTGTTTATTTATTTATTTATTTATTTATTTATTTATTTATTTATTTATTTATTTTTGCAGTACTGGGGATTGAACCCAAGGGCATTACCTCTGAGATACATCCCTAGCCCTATTTTTATTCTTTGTTTTGAAACAGGGTCTCCCTAAGTTGTGGAGTGCCTCACTAAGTAGCTGAGGCTGGCAGTGAACCCAGATCCTCCTGTCTCAGCCTCCCAAGTACTGGGATTACAAGCATGCGGCACCACCGCCGGCTTATTTTTATTTATTTTTTATT
>PVLC010000864.1:124136-171683 GCA_004027655.1 Graphiurus murinus
CCCCCCCCCCCCCCGTCACCTTCAGTTAAGTCACCTTCTTTGCTCATCTAAGGTTTCTCCTTCTTTGTCTAGAGTCCCTCTTATGTCCCACTTTCTCCCTAGCTTCCACATATTAGGGAGAACATATGATTTTTTACTTTTTGTGACTGACTAATCTCACTTAGCATAATGTTTTCCAGTTCCACCCATTTCCCTGCAAATGACATGGTTTTGTTCTTTGTTATGACTGAGTAAAATTCTATTGTGTACATATCCCATAGTTTTGTAATCCATTCATCTGTTGATGGACATCTTCACTGGTTCCATAGTTTGGCAATTGTGAATTGTGTGACTATAAACATACATACACATGCATTGGTCTGATAGTTTGGTTTCCATTCTTTTGGGTAGATACCCGGAAGTGGTATTGCTGGATCATATGGTAAGTTCATTCCCATTTGTCTGAGGATCCTCCATACTGTTTTCCAAAGTGGTTGCACTAGTCTGCAATCCCATCAACAATGTATTAGAGTTCCCACTTCTCCACTCCATTTCCAGCATTTGTTGTTTGTGTTTTTAATGATTGCCATTCTAATTGGAGTTAGGTGAAATTTCATGGTAGTTTTGATTTGCACTTCTCTGATTACTAATGATGAACATTTCCTCGTACATTTATTGGCCATTTATATTTCTTCTTTTGTGAAGTGTCTATTTAGATCATTTGCCCATTTTTTGATTGGGTTATTTGTTTTCTTAGTTGTGAGTTTCTTGTGTTCTCTGTATATTCTAGATATTAGTCCTGTATTGGAGGAGTAACTGGCAAAAAATTTCTCCCATTCTGTGGGCTGTCTGTTGAGGTTCTTGATAGTTTCCTTTGCTGCACAGAAGCTCTTCAGTTTAATGCAATCCCATGTATTGATCTTCCTTTGAGTTGCTTGTGCCTTTGGGGTCTTGTTGAGAAAGTTTTTACCTGTGCCTATGTGTTGAAGTATTGAACTCATGTCCTCTTCAAGTTGCTGGAAGGTCTCTGGCCTGACTTCCAGGTCTTTGATCCATCTTGAACTGACTCTTGTGTAGGGTGAGAAAGTGGGGTTTATTTCCATTTTTTCTACATATGGTTAACCAGTTTTGCCAACACCATTTGTTAAAGAGGCTATCTTTTTTCCAGTGTATGTTTTTGGCCCCTTTGTCAAAAATCAATTGACTGTAAGTGTGTGGGTTTGTTTCTGAGACTTCTATTCTGCTCCATTGGTCTACATGTCTGTTTTTATTACTGTGGCTTTGTAGTATAGTTTGAAGTCAGGTACTGTGATTCTTCCTGCATGGTTCTTGTTGCTAAGAACTACTTTGTGTATTCTGGGCTTTTTCTTGTTCCAAATGAATTTAAGGACTGATTTTTCTATGTCTGTGAGGAGTGACCTTGGTAATTTCATGGGTATTGCATTTAATCTGTAGATCACTTTTGGGAGAATGGCCATTTTGATGATATTTATTCTGCCTATCCAAGAGCATGGAAGATCTTTCCATCTTCTTCGATTTCTTTTTTCAACTTTTTATAGTTTTCCTTATACAGGTCTTTTACCTCCTTGGCTAGGTTTATTCCTAAGCATTTCTATCATGTATCCATATTTTTCAGGGTGCTATTGTGAGTGGAATTGTTTTTTGGATTTCTTTTTCAGTGGATTTATGGTTGGCATACAGGACCTTTTGTCTAGAAGATCAGTCTAGTGATGTGAGAGGAGTATTGAAGTCTCCTAGTATTATTGTATCGGGATCTATGTGTGATTTTATATCACGAAGAGTTTGTTTTATGAAAGTGGCTGTATCTATGTTTGGGGCATAAATGTTAACTATTGTTATTTCCTCTTGCTGTATTGTTCCTTTTACTAGTAAAAAAATGACCTGCTTTGTCACTTCTTATCAGCTTAGGCTTGAAGTCTAATTTATCTGATATCATAGTTGCTACTCCTACTTTTGTTTGAGTTCCATTGACATGGATTACTTTACTCCATCTCTTCCACCTTGTGTCTTTTTATTCGGGAGTTGAGGCCATTTATATTCAGTGTGATTGTTGAGAGATGATTTTTAATTCCTAATATTTTGAGTTTTAACTTCTGTTTAAGGTAGTGTTTGTTCTTCTTTATTTAGTTGTTTGCTTCCTGGAAATTATTGTTTCTCTGGTTCTGATGTTTACTTGTTAGTTCTTCTTTGTAGTTAATCTCTGAGTGTTTTCTCTAGTGCTGGTTTGGAAGACATAAATTGTTTCAGTTTCTGTTTGTCATGGAAGGTTTTTATTTCCTTATCAATTTGGAGAGACAGTTTTGCTGGGTAAGAGAATATTGGATGCGAGTTATTTTCTTGCAGAGTTTTGAATATGTTGCTCCAGGCCCTCCTGGCTTTCATGACTTGGTTTGGGGGGTCTGGAGTGATTCTAATTGGTTTGCCTCTAAATGTCACTTGGCCTTTTTCTTTTGTTGCCTTTATGATTCTCTCCTTGGCCTCTACATTAGTCAGTTTGATTATTATGTGGCATGGTGAACCTTTTCTTTGATCTCGTCTAGAGGGCCTTCTATATATTTCCTTTAACTATGTGTCAACTTCTCTTTCTGTGTTTGGAAAATTCTCTGATATTACTTCTTTGAAAAGATAGTTTATTTCATTAGTTTCAACTTCTAGTCCCTCTTCTATGCCTATTATTCTTAGATTAGCTCTTTTAAAATTGGCCCAGATCTTGTCAATGTCCAATTTATACTGTCAATTTTTTTTCTAAATTATGTACTATGCATTCATTCTTGGAATGTTCATCTTCTAAGAGTGATATTCTGTTTTCATATGGTCTAATCTACTGTTTATAGTTTGTATTGATGCCTTCACTTCAATTATTGCATCTTTCACGTCCTTCACTTTCTTCAAGGCTTCTCTTTGATTTCTGTTCAGGGAGTCAGATTCTTCATTTGTTCTTTTATTTCTTTCCAACTCTCTCTACATTCTTTTTGGAAATCTTGTATCAGTTCTACTATTAAAGATCTGAATTGTTCTTCTAATAATCTCTGCCATTCTGTGTCAGTGAGTTCTGTTATTGTGGGATTGTGGTAGCTCATTGTTTTGCTATTTTTCTTTCCCATGATTTCCCTGTTTTTAAATTTTATCTTTGCTGCTTTTGTAAACGTTCTCTCAATTTATAGGTTTTTTATTTCTATTTTCTCTCTGTGAATAGTATCTTGTACTGAGTTGCGGTTACTTCTTCTTCCCACTGTAATGGTACCATTGGTGGGTTTCAGGTGTTGACTTCTAGGGTCTGTTTGTTGCTTCTGTTATGGGGATTCATCTCAGAGATGTGAGTAGGACAGCTTGTGGCCTCTGTGTTTTTAGGTCACCATGTGGGATGTGTGGAGCTATTTCTTCTATCAGCTGAGGTGAGTTTGAGGTGTATGGCAGTCCTTTCTGGTGGTTCACCTCTCTGGTCCAATCTCTGCAATAGGGATTTAGAGGTATCCTCTGGTATATACAAGGGCAGGTTGTGTTCAGTGGTGAAGGTTGGGTGAGGGGGTAGAAGCCACAGTGATGAATGAAAGAATAGGGTAAAGTAGAAGGTGTGATCTAGTGAAGTAAGAGTTTTGAGTGTGTTTCGGTGATATGTGATAGAGATTAGAGACAGTGGGAATGTCGGGGGATTCTGATAGTCAATGTAGAGTATTTAAGTTTAGTGGTATGAAAGGGTCTTGATATGAAACAGGGAAAAAGAAAGGAAAAAGGAAAGAGAACAAAAGAGTGTCGAGGAGAATAATATAGATAGGTGAGACGGAGGGAAGCTTGCAAAAGGGATGAGAAAAAGAGCTGACAAATGAGCAAAAAATAACAAAGCAACCAACCATTCAAACAAACATAAATAAAACAAAGCAATACAAAGCAAAAAAAGAGTAAAAAAATGAAATAAAACAAAAACAAAAACCCTGTAAGTATACAAGTACAGAGCCAACTTGGCCTCTGCAGTCCTCTTGGATCTGTGTGGATATTTTCAGCTTTTAAATGTCTACTCACTATATTAGATTTTTGAGCATGTTTCAGGCATTCTTATTTATTCTCTCCATTGCAGACACAGAGTTCTGCTGGTTCCTCTCCTGCTGCAAGCTTGTTTCTCTGCTGTAAGCTTGTTTCACAGGGCCTGTCCCTGTGCTCCTTTTTTGTCTATGTAGGCAGCAGGTGTCATTGGATCTGGATGCTCTGCGCTTTCCACAGGCTCTGTCTGCCTCTCTCTCTCTGCCTTTGCTGGTGGCAGGTGTGCAGTCTAAAGGTGGGGTATTTTTCAGGGGGCTGTAATGTCTTTATGCCATATGTACTCTGGGTCCCTCCCGCACCTCTGCTCCTATTCAACCGCTAGAAGGGCAGGTGATTAAGTATATCGTTTGCCACAGGGGCCCCTCCGGCCAGGCAGTTAACTTACAATTGAGTGCTGCTCTGGCTCTGGAGGGAGGGTGAGCTGGGGTGTCCGTGCTGCAGGCTTAAGCTGGCATTCTAGTCACTGTCAATTGTGTGACAATATGCTGCCTGATAGGGGTGTGGAGTTCTGTAGTCACTTACTCCACATCCGGTCACTGGGTATGCAGGAGGTCGTTAGATGCCTCAGTGCTAGTAGACCCTACTCTGAGCGGGTGGCTCAATGGTGGCCACTGTACCACTGCCCCACGTGTAGGCTTCTTCGCTCTCCCTGGTCTGCTTTCTGGATTTTGTTCAGCTGCATTTCAATTTTTATTACTTTGTTCACTTTTTTGCTGCTGTTTTCTTCCCTCAAGAAGCTGCTTTTTCGGCAGTTTTGATTCAAGTTTTACAGTACCTGAGAAGAGGTGTCTCTCTCTGTCGCCATCTTGGGCGCCTTCCCTAGGGTTGTTTTTTGTTGTTGTTGTTGTTGTTTGGTGGCACTGAGGATTGAAGCCAAGGACATTCTAACCCTGAGCTACACCCCTCAGCCCAATTTTATTCCTTATTTTGAAACATGGTCTCACTAAGTTGAGGAAGGCCTCACAAGTTGCTGAGGCTGGCTGCAAACCTGAGATCCTCCTGTCTCAGCCTCCCAAGTACTGGGATTACAAGTGTGTGCCACCACACCATGACCCACTCCTAGTTTTTTAATAACTTATTTTAAATTCACATTAATGAATCCTGACTCAACAACTGGAATTTGACTGACTTTCTTCTACGTAAGTGTTTCTCCTTTATTCCATTCCCTTCCTGCTTCATCAGAGCTAACTGCTCTATTGGAGTTCATGTTTATCATTCCTTTGTGAGTTTTCTAGTTGGTTTTATTATTCTAAGGAATTGATATTTTTATCTTGTGTCTTGAACTTTTTTCCATTAGAAATAAAAATTACTTGATGCACATTATGAAATAAAATATAATTGGTGTATGGATGTGAAAATGTTCTGAGGGATGTTCGTGGCATTGGAGAAATGGAGAATGGAACGAGATGAAGGGAGGGGAACTATGTTATGGAGACAGAACATTGGAGAGAATAATCAAAATTGTCTTGGTGAGAAGTGATGGTAGCATGAAAGTAGTTGTAGGAGGAATATAATAAGTGGGCAGATTGAATAAATATTTAAAAAATAAACACATCAGAACTTAAAAATTGATATATGAGTATTGGAGAATACAGCAGGAACCTGAGAGGGTTACTTTCATTTCTGATCTATATTTTGTGTTTGTGTTAGTCAGCTTTCTGTCACAGTGACAAAACACCTGACATAAACAACTTAAAAAGAGGAAAGATTTTGGTTCACAATTTCAGAGGTTAAGTTATAGTCAACTGGCTCCATTGCTTTTAGGCCTATGGTGAGGCAGAGCATCATGGCAGGGAAAGCATGGTGAAGCAAAGCTGCTTACCTCATGATGACCAGGAAGGAGGGAAGAGGGAGGGAGGAAAGGAGGAAGGCAAGAAGGGAGGGATGGACAGACTAGGGATAAGATATACCCTTCAAGGACACATCCCAGTGATGTACTTACTTGAACTGGGTCCCACCTTCTAAAGTTTCCACAATTTCCCAATAGCACCACCAGCTGGGGTTCAGGCCTTCAACATCTAAGCCTTTACAGAACATTCCAGATCCAAATTATAACAGTGCTGGTCTACCAGAAATTGTTCTCTTAGGGATGCTTCAAGAAGGCACAGATATGCTTCAAGAAGACTTCATTCATTCAGTAATATTTTTTTCAGGGAGAATCTGCCTTGTCATTTCCATATTACTAGGTAGGAAGCTTGTCTTTATCCAGGCAGAGTAGCATGGGTTGCTCTTGTATGTAAAGATAAGACTGGAGCATCCAGCTTCCCTGGATGCATTAAGAAGCTCCACAGTCCCTCTTGGAACTCTCTCTAATCAGCATGACTTATCATTAGGCTTTCCTCTCTAACAATCTCATCATCTTTTCTTGCCACGAAGCATATCAACCAAAAACTATTTTCTCATCATATTCCACCTTTTCCAGAAATTGGTGACTTTGTCCAGGGTTACAGTGAGTAATTGACTTTATTCCATCATATTGCAAACCAAGAAACCAGACAATATCTCTAGTGTTTTTTAAACTTCAGATTAATATTTATGTATAGATATTAAAAGTATTTCTTTCCAGACTTTCCAAACTGGAAAACAACTCAAAAAGCAGGCATTCTAATTGTAAGCCCCACCAGGATTGTGGAATTAGAGAAGGGTCATTTTCTAAAAAAAATGTCCAGGTTTACTGGCAGAAGGGAGAAAATGTTCTATGCACATGTATTAGTCAACTTTGATTCACTATTACAAAAATGTTTGACATAGGCTACTTATGAAGTAGAGAGATTTATTTTGGCTCATGATTCTGAAGGTTCAAGTCCAATATCAGGTAGTCACATCTCTGGGGCCTCTGACAAAGCTAGCACATGTGGAATCACATGTGGAGACAGTACCCACATCTCAAGTCAGAAAGCAAAGCAGGAGAGGATGGACTGGGGCCCCCAAATCCACTTCAGGGCACACCCCCAGTGACCTAAAGACCTCCTTCTAGTCCCTGCCTCTTAAAGGGCCAGGCCAATACCCAATAACACCACCTTGGGACCAAGTCTTTACATATGGATCTTTAAGGGACACTCATCTAAATCATTACAACAGATTAGACAGTTGTGCCCCCCCCCACTCTATATATTTATATCTTTGTTAGTCAGCTTTTTGTCACTGACCAAAATACCTGATGAGAACAACCTAGAGGAGGAAAGGTTTATTTTGGCTTACAGTTTTAGAGATCTCAGTCCATGGCCAGCTGGACCTGAGGTGAAGCAGAATATCATGGCAGAAGGGTGTGACAAAGGAGAGTTGCTCAGATCACGGCAGTCAGGAAACAGAGAGAGGGAAGGAGTGAGGGAGGGAGGGAGGGAAGAGAGAGAGAGAGAGAGAGAGAGAGAGAGAGAAAGAAGAAGAAGAAGAAGAAGAAGAAGAAGAAGAAGAAGGAGGAGGAGGAGGAGGAGGAGGAGGAGGAGGAGGAGGAGGAAGAGGAGAAGGAGGAGGAGGAGGAGAAGAAGGGAAAGAGGAAGAGGAAGCAGAGCCAGAGAGATGATAAGCCTTTTCAGGGCATGTCCCTAGTGGCCTACTGACCTACTGCCTCCGGCTAGGTCTGGACTCTCAGTAGTCCATTCAGCCATCAATAGATTAATCTACTGACAAGGTCAGAGCCCTCATGTTTTAATTACTTTCCAAAATCCCACCTCTGAGCACATGAGACTTTGAGGGACATTCTGGATCCAAACCATAGCAATATCTTTTTTGAATTCAGGAGAGTTTTATTTTATATATTTAAACATTGCTTAGTTTTCATTTGTGTTTATTATAGTTATACTGTTTGTTTCCCATCTTGTGTTTCATTATTCCTCTGTTTTTCCTTAGTATTGGGGGGGAATTTCTCAAGCTTTTGCTAATATTACTGATTTATTTTTTCTACAGTGTTTATTTTTGCTATTTTACTAATTCTATGCATTTCAACTCATATCACCTGTTTAGTTTTTAAATATTTTACTTTATATCTTATTGTAGAGTTCTGCCATCTGCAAATATTTATACCTTGTTTATTCTTTTCCAACTTTTACATCATTTTATTTAATTTTACATCAATTAGATATAAAAATCTTAAAACAAAATTTTTAACATGGTAATAGGTTACCTTTATATATTAGTAAATTTATAATAAACATATATGTGTTTCTCTTCTTGAAGCTTGAAAGAACTTAGATGGCATTTCTTAAATGTAAGAGGCCCAAATAACAACATGGAAACTAAACTGTAAATCTTTAAATACATTCTCTTAGCTAACATGTTTTTTTGAAGTATTAGATAAAAATACAATTAATATTATGATGGCAAAATAAATGAGCAGATTAATCTCTAGAGACTATGAAATCTAGTTTTTTTCCTTAGACCAAGTGGAATTCTGATATATTTATTTTTTATACTTGTGTTGATGCATTGTAGTTACACATCATGATGAGGTTCAAAGTCAAACCCACAGGCACACAGGTCTTGGTGTGTTTCCCTCAGGTCCCACCTGCTGCCTTCCCCTTCCCATACATAGTAGTGTGTTTGGTAGCGATACCTTCATATACTGGTAGAGCATAATTTGAACTGTTTCTTTCAGCAGTTCTTACTTTTCTCCTCTCTGCCTCCCTCCCTCATCCCCTTCCACTATTCTACTGGTCCCTCTCCTCAATTATCTAAATTTCCTTTTGTTTTCTATTTTCTCTCTAGCTTCCACACATGAGAGTGAACATTTGACCTTTCACTTTCTGAGACTGTCTGATCTCACCTAGCATAATATTCTCTGAGTCCATTGATTTTTCTGTAAATGACATGATTTTGTTGTTCTTTATGGCTGAGTAAAATTCTATTGTGTATATATACCATATTTTTGTTATCCCTCTGTTGATGGATACCTAGATTGCTTCCATAATTTGGCTGTTGTGAATTGTGCTGCTATAAACATGTATATGCATGTATCACTATAGTATTCTGGCTTTAATTCTTTTGGAAAGTTCCCAAGGAATGGTATAGCTGGGTCATATGGCATTTCCATTCCTAGTCTTTCGAGGAACCTCCGTACTAATCTCCACAGTGGTTAATATACACTAATTTGCAATTCTACCAGCAGTGTGTCAAAAGTTCCCATTTCCCCATATCCTTGCCAACATTTACTATTTGTATTTGTGTGTGTGTGTGTATTGTGTGACTAGTACTGGGGTTTGAACCCTGGATGTTCCAATTTTTTGTTTCAAAATTATGATTCTCCTATCTCAGCCTCCCAAGTACTGGGATTATAAAGGTGTTCCACCACACCTGGCTTGCTATTCTAATTGGAGTTAAATGGAATCTCAATGTAGTTTTGATTTTTTTCCTGTTGCTAATGATGTTGAGCAGTTTTTCATGTATTTGTCATTTGTATTTCTTCTTTTGAGAATTGTCTATTCAGTTAAATTGCCAATTTTTATATTGGGCTATTTTTAGTGTTAAATTATTTAAGTTCTTCATATATTCTAGATATTGGTTCTATCAGAGAATTAGCTAGCAAAGATTTTCTCCCATTCTATATGCCCTCTCTTTAGACTTTTGATGATTTCCTTTGCTGTACAGAAGCTTTTTAACTTGATGTCATCCCATTAATTGATTTTCAGTTTTATTTCCTGAGTGTTGTGTGTCTTACTGAGGAAGTTTCTACCAGTACCAGTTGGAGAGTTCGTCCTATGTCCTCTTCTAGTAATTGCAAAGTTTCCTATCTAATTTCTAAGTCTTTAATCCATCTTGAGCTGACTTGTGGGCAGGCAGAGATACTGGGGTCTAATTTCATCCTTCTATATATGGAAATTAAGTTTTTCCAGCACCACTTGTTGAAAAAGCCGTCTTTTCTCCAACATATATTTTGGCTCCTTTGTCAAAAATCAGCTGGCTATAATTGTGAGGATTTATTCTATATCTTCTATTGGTCTCTGTGTCTGGTTTTAGTATTTAGAAAAAAAGTGTTATATACATGACTCACTGGTATTTCAGTATATTTTATTAAAAGGTTGATGAGGACCCTTATTTCTATGTCATGCAGAAACTCATCCTGTTGTGCTGTGTTTGCTGTGTTATAGTATTGGGGCTTAAAAACCATTCTGAGCTCTTCTCACTTTTTGGTGATAAACTCAGATTCCTCTGCTGCCATTCAGTGCTTATGTGCATATGCATATTCCATGATTCAAGTCCTCTTGTGCTAAACAGTTCCTATTCACCATATTGCACCCTGACTAAGCATTATCTATCTACTCACTTCAACACTTCTACTAATAAAACAATATTCGTCCTCTCATTCACTGGGGATCTTAGTTCCTTGAATTTTTCCAGTTAGACATTTGATTGCTCTCAGGATCCTACAATATAAACAGACAAGGGGAATTTGGTATGATTCTTTTTCCTTGCCTTTTCTCTCAGAGGGAAGACTTGCTTTGTCAAAACATTGTGAGCTTATGCCTTGGGCTCACAGTAAATTTCTATTTGGCAGGTTAGTGCTTAGCCTTCACAGGACCTAGCAGTGTTGGACACATAGGGCTGCTCCAAGCTATGGATTCATTGGTTATTTGATGGAATTTTCTCTGGTTATATTGTAAAATATGATCCTTTAGTTAAGTTTTACAAGTTAAATGACTTTGTATTATCTATAACATAGGAAATTGGAAATAGATTTCAAATGTCTTCAAATAAACTTGCCATTAAATCCAATGAATTTGAATATTTTATTTTCAGGGTTTTATAACATGTATATATGAGATATGATAATATCCCCTCTCCTATTTTTTTTAACAGATTACCAAAATCGAAAATGTCAATCATTTGTGTGATTTGAGAGTTTTAAATCTTGCCAGGAACCTTTTAAGTCATGTTGATAATCTCAATGGGCTGGATTCACTAACTGAACTTAACCTGCGACACAATCAAATCACTTTTGTGGTGAGTATTTCAATGGAATGGATATGTAATTTCTGGCTTTTAAGGAAATTATGCAACTGTAATAACATTGCTTTATGCAAAGTCAGAATCTAAGATTATTAAGTTCTTTCTGAATTTAAATTGTGAGTATAATTATTCAGCTTTGTAATATGTTGACTTGGGAAATATTAAGGTTTTCTATTTAATTAATTAATTAATTAATTAATTAATTAATTAATGCGGTACTGGGGATTGAACTCAGGGGCGTTCTACCTCCGAACTACACCCCCAGCCCTATTTTTATTCTTTATTTTGAAACCGAGTCTCACTAAGTTGCGGAGTGCCTCACTAGGTAGCTGAGGCTGGCCGCGAACCCGGATCCTCCAGTCTCAGCCTCCCAAATGCTGGGATTACAAGTGTGTGCTACCACGCCCGGCTAAGGTTTTCTATTTTAAAGGATAAATATAGCCAGGCATGGTGGCACGGCACACACTTGTAATCCCAGTACTTTGGAGACTGAGATAGAATTGCAAGTTTTAGGACAGCCTCAGAAAGTAGTGAGACTCTCATCAACCTAGGGAGACCCTGTTTCAAAAATAAAAATGAAGTAGGGCTAGGGGTATATCTTGGAGGTAGAATGCCCCTTGGTTCAATCCCCAGTACCACAAAATAAAATAATATAAAAACAGAATAGAAGTACTATCATTGCATGAATCAGCTACCACTAAATGAATATAGAATCCTTTCCTGTTCTGTCATGAGTAGAGAATGAGAAAGAAAAGAAGGTTATTTGGTGAATGAAAGAATGATGAAATAAAAAATTGTTGTACCGCCGGGCGTGGTGGCGCACGCTTGTAATCCCAGCATTCGGGAGGCTGAGACCGGAGGATCCAGGTTCGCGGCCAGCCTCAGCTACCTAGTGAGGCACTCCGCAACTTAGTGAGACTCGGTTTCAAAATAAAGAATTTAAAAAAATAGGGCTGGGGGTATAGCTCGGAGGTAGAATGCCCCTGAGTTCAATTCCCAGTACCGCCAAAAAAAAAAAAAAAAAAAAAAAAAAAAAAAAAAAAAAATTGTTGTACCAAGATGGAAAAAGCACAGAGCAGAGAGAAGTTGAGAGTTGTGGAGATACATACATATTGTTATATGTCTTACAGTTTTTAAAGAGGCTGCATGATGTAGTGGAAAGAGCATTGCACAGGGCACCAGAGGCCTAGTTTTGGTCTAAGCTTCACTTCTAATTAGCTGTGCGACCTTGAGTAAATCATTTGAACTCTCTGGGCTTTAGTCTAATTTTTTTTTTTTCTAAAATGATGGCACTGGGTTGGATTGTCTCTAGGTTCTTTTTTTTTGGCTTGTTGACTCTGAAAAAAAAAAAAGACAGAAAGATGGCAGAAAACTAGCATGAAAACACAAGGAAAAGAGTTAGATCTTAGGAGCAAAACTATAGAAAGGGAATTCTGAACTCTTAGACAAACTTGGTTAGATTTATGGTTTTTCTGGAGGTCAGCAATTAAATAGCAACCTGATGCTAAGGTATTTTGTATTTGTGCATATGTGGAGAGCACTAGAAATATATCTGTTCAGTTGTAGGGTATGATACAAGCTATGAGAACTTCTAATAATTTGTAAAAACATTATTTGTTTCCTTAACAAGTTTCCTTTCTTTAAACACTTAAAAAATACTATCAGGTTATCTCTGGTATTGTTGAAGCACTTTTAAAGGTAAAATCTAACTTAGCTCTTTCAAGAAACTAAGTTCCTTAGTAAAAAATGAAGCATACTGTAAGTGGCACATTTCAAAAGGTTGAGAGGCAGATGACGCCCTATCTCTAGGCTTCGTTGTGCAGCTTGAATTCATTTTGACGTTCTCCAGAAAATTTAAGCCTTGTAATACTCATATCTTCTAGGAGGTTAGGATAATTTCAGAACCTTCTCTAAGATATGAATTTTCCCAGAATTTCTAAATTCTGTCAAGCTCTTCCTAGATTTGGTATCAATATTGGGATGGGGCTACTTATTTTAAAAGACATCCAGATTGGGTTAATTCTCTATATTGCTAAATCTCTAGAAACTGTTCAGTGCTTTAGGACATTGGTTCTGGTAAGAATTTAGAAAGCTTTGATACAGTGGGGAACATAAATCTACTGGCACTAGCCTATTCCTGCCTATATTTTGGCTTTCATTTGAAAAGCACTTAATGAATATACAGGAAATTGCTTACTAAATTTCCTGTTAAATATTGTCTCTAATCATTACTATTATAGCTTAGGCGCAATAACATCCTGTAGAAAAGGAAATTGTATTAATTTGTAAAAGTTAAAAGACAATGATAAGTATCATGCATATAATATATTTATCATAATGATAGGTAGAATGCACATTAATTATAGGAAATTATTAATATGCACATAAGGATAATTAAGTTTCTTTTTCAGAGCATCTTTTTCCTAAAAGATCCAAAAGAGTTTTAAATCTGAGGATGCAATTATATTTCCCTTTCTTTTCTCTAAGGTCAGTTATCATACTTGCTCTTTTTTATTTTTATTTTTTCTTTCATAGTTTTGATTTTCTTCCATGGTAATCATTAATTTTTTTTTTTTTTTTTTTTTTTTTTTGCAGTACTGGGGATTGAACTCCAGGCTCATTCTGCCTCCGAGCTACACCCCCAGTCCTATTTTTTTATTCTTTATTTTGAAACAGGGTCTCACTAAGTTGCAGAGTGCCTCACTAGGTAGCTGAGGCTGACCTCGAACCTGGATCCTCTGGTCTCAGCCTCCCAAATGCTGGATTACAAGCATGCACCACCATGCCCAGCTGGCTGGTAATCATTAAATGAAGTATTATGTTAAGTAGTGGCTGAGTATTCTGTGCAGTTGAATAGATCTTCTTAACCAAAAACCTCTCTCTAAAATGATCACTAAGCCAAGTGTGGTAGTGCATGCCTGTCATCCCAGTACTTGGGAGGCTGAGATAGGAGGATTGCAAGTTCAAGGACAGCTTTAGCAAGTAGTGAGACTCATTAACCTAGCCAGACCCCGTTTCCAAATAAAAATAAAATAGGGCTGGGAGTATAGGTTGGAGGTAGAATGTCCCTGGGTTCAATCCCCAGTACCATAAATAAATAAATAAATAAATAAATAAATAAATAAATAAATAAATAAATAAACAAACAAATAAATAATCACTAGACTGTGACTTACTGCATCCCACACACTGACCTTCTGTTTAGGAAAAGTGGAAGGGAAAAGGCATGCTCTCTGTAATTGCCCCAATAAAAAAGATTGTAGTCTGGGGGATAGGGGACTAGTTACTTTTATGCCAAGTGAAACTGCCAGTTCTTTTTTCCCTTTAATTCTGTGATAGCAGCTATTAACTGTTTCCATAGATAAAACACTCACACTCTCCACCCTGCCTTTCCAAATCATCCATTTTGTTTGTTCCTGAGCTTCCAGCTAAGGATTTCTTCATGCTTCCAGGCTTGGCAAGAGTGGGAGTGGGGTGGGTTTGTTGGTATTCCAGGAATAGCTGTTGAGTAGACAAACCTTCCATTACACACCTACTTGATTTGTTACAGTACACCATAGTCCATGCCTGCTCTTCATCTGTTCTGACTCTGAGCATGGACTAGGATGGCATCCTGTCAGAAAGCAGCATGGCTTGCAGTTCCAAGGTGCACTTCTCTCCACTCAGGGTTATCTCCACTAAGATCTCAGCAGCTTTCCAGCTTGAATTCCTCAAACATGTTGGGCTGCCAATGGCAACTCTCTCGTTTTTGTGATTTCCCTGAATTTATCCATTTTATTGTATTTTTTATTGCTTTACTCCTTCCTTAGGAAGGAGATGAAACAAATGCATTATTTACCTCACATCTTGAACAAAAAACTTATGTGATTGTGTGTGGTGGTGGTGGGGGTACTGGGGTTTGAACCCAGGGGTATTCTACCTCTGAGCTACACCCCCAGCCCTTTTTATTTTTTTGTCTTGAAACAAGGTCTCACAAGATTGCTGAGAGTCTGAGAGTCTCACTATGTTGCTGAGGCTATCCTTAAACCTGTGATCCTCCTGACTACAGCTTCTATGATTTTTTTTTTTTTTTTTCGGTACTGGGGATTGAACCCAGGGCATTTTACTTCCAAGCTACACCCCCAGTCCTAATTTTTATTCTTTATTTTGAAACAGGGTCTCACTAAGTTGCAGAGGGCCTTGCTTAGTAGCTGATGCTGACTGTGAACTCTGATCCTCTGATCTCAGCCTCCCAAGTACTGGGATTACAAGTGTGCACCACCATGCCCAACTCTATGATGTTTTTGATGTGGAAAAGTTATTGTTTCTTTTTTGCCAATCTTTTTCTTGAAAATGTCATAATTATCAAACAAATTATCTTTTTAGTTTGTATGATCGCTTTCCCTTTAAAAAAAATCACGAAACATGTCAGATATCCCCCAAAGAATAGGAAATAATATTGCCATCATTTTTATATCCATGAATCAGCCTAATAAAAAAACTTTTAAATATAGCTGAGACCTTCTGTATAACCCTCCCCCATTACATCCCCTTCCTTCTTTGCAGAAATAAACACAATTCTGAATTTGGTATTGTTTATTTCTACATGTCTATTTCAATTTCCAACATTTTTATATTTCCCTAAACAATGTATAGTAATTATTTTACTTTTTAAAATTTTTTTCAGTACTGGGGATTGAACCCAAAGACATTCTACATCTGTGCTGTACCCCCAGTCCTATTTTTTAATTTTTTATTTTGAAACAGAGTATCACTAAGTTGTGGAGGGCCTCACTAAGTAGTGGAGGCTGACCGAGAACCCGGATCCTCCTGTCTTAGCCTCCCAATAGTAATTGTTTTATATGCTTTTAAATGTTCTAGTTCTATGAATAATATCATCACACTGCACATATTTTCTGTAAATTGCTTTTAGTTTTGCTTTGAGGTTCATCCAGGTTGATTACAGTTCCAATTCACCAGTTTTCATTGTTATATGGTATTCTATTTTATGATTATAATTATTTATTCTTTTCATGGACAGTCATTTTCAACTTTTGTTACAAAGTGGCACAAATAACATTTTTGTACTTTTTTGTGTACATGTATGTATTTCTCTAGGAACAGTGCTTTTAGAGATCTTAATCATAACCAACAGTAACAAAATTTATATAAAATCCTAGTTGTTACATATACATTTATGTGATTATATTATAAATAATGGAAACAAGCATTTCACAAAACTATGCTCATCTTTACCTCAATCCATTCTAGTATGTCCTATTCTGTTCTATCTTATCAAAAAACATTGGCCTAAAAAAGTGGTAATTCCAACACACTAGACTGATTTCTTGACCAGTGAATTATTAATTGCAACCTACATTTGAAAAACAGTTTTTTCCAGATGTTTAGAGTATAATTTACATAGTTAGTTGAATAAATTTTAAGTACATAGATTTTACTATTTAATATTGTAATTATAGGGATTTCTTAGATAACCATCACCAGATCATGCAATTTCACTTTTATATCTAATATTCAATGTGATAGTTAGAAATTATTTTTCTGCAGCTGCGTGTGGTGGCGCACGCTTGTAATCCCAGCATTCGGGAGGGTGAGACCGGAGGATCCGGGTTCGCGGCCAGCCTCAGCTACCTAGTGAGGCACTCCGCAACTTAGTGAGACTCGGTTTCAAAATAAGGAATAAAAAACAGGGCTGAGGGTGTAGTTCGGAGATAGAATACCCCTGAGTTCAATCCCCAGTACCGCAAAAAAAAAAAAAAAAGAAATTATTTTTCTGCATCATCCAAAAAATAGTGATTTTCCTTTACTGTGTTAATGTGTTAAATTGCATCAATTGATATTTTAATGTTTATTTTATTTTACTCATTGTTTTGAAAAACAATTTTTTTATTGGCAGATACTTGGGAGAAGCATTGCTAGATGGCAGGATTATGCACATCAATCACTTCATTGGATATTGCCAAGTTTTTCCCAAGGTGGTCACACCAGATTACATTTCCATCATGATTGCCTGGGAGTCCCTATAATGTCACATCTTTATTAACTTGATATCGTTAGATCTTTATTTTTCCTGCCATTCTTTTAGCTATGAATTTGTATGAGAGAGAGAGAGAGAGAGAGAGTGTGTGTGTGTGTGTGTGTGTGTGTGTGTGTGTGTGTGTGTGTGTGTGTGTGTTACTGGGAATTGAACCCAGGGGCATTCTATCTCCAAGCTACAACCCCATCCCTTTTTGTTTTTTATTTTTTATTTGAAACGGTGTCTAAGTTGCTGAGGCTGGCCTCAAACCTGCCATCCTCCTGTCTCAGCCTCCCAAGTACTAGGATTACAGGCCTGTGCCATCATCCCTGGCTTGTATTAAGATTTTAATTTTAATTTTCCAGTGATATTGAATACTTTTCAAAATGTTTCTTTTTTGATATTGAGATTGCTTCTTCTGGGAATAGCCTTATCCTTTGTCCATCTTATTTATTTTTATCTCTTGATTTTTTATATACTTTTATTGGTGCATTGTATTCCCACATCATATGTAGTTCAGAGTGATAGTGACATATATGCACGCTGCGCTTGGTGAGCTTCCCCCCAGCTGCCTCCCCACTCCCTCCCCTTCTCTATACATGTTATTGAGATCAGCATTGGCATTCTCACATATATACATAATGTAAAAGGAATGATGAAAGTGTTTCCTTTATTAATTCTCCTCCTTCACCCCTAGACTCCACTGGGGTTCCTCTTCCATTATCCAAAGTCCCTCTTGTATCCTGATTATTCTGTAACTTCTGCCTATGAAAGAAGATGTGACCTTTCACTTTCTGTGACTGGCTAATCTCACTTAACATAATGTTCCTCAGCTTTGTCCATTTTCCTGCAAAAAACACTTTTTGTTGTTCTTTATTGCTGAGTAGAATTCCATTGTGTATATTCTCATAATTTTGTAATCCATTCATCTGTTGTTGGACACCTAGGTTGGTTCCATAATTTGGCTATTGTGAATTGTGCTGCTATAAACATGGATATGCATGTATGACTATAATATTTTTATTTTACTCCCTTTCAGAAGCTACCCAGGATACTTTAATAATGATTTTTTTCTTTTTCCTATTGATTTATAACATTTCTTCTGTTTCTGCTCTGAGGAACAAAAATAAAGATCATCAATACTTTTCTTTATTTCTGCTTTTTACATGAAAAATCCTTCCATATAGGCTGAGGACATAAAGATACTTTTCTATATTGTTAAGCAAAAATTTTTAGGTTTTCTTCCACCTTTTTTACATTTAGGTGTTTCACCTATTTTTTAATTGATTTTTGTCTATGATTTAAAAGAAATCTCTTCCCTCCCTCTTCCCCCTCCCTTCCCCCTCTCATCCCTTCCTCCCTCCTTCTCTCTTCCTCTGATATTTGTAACCAACTGTTCCAGCACCATTTTGTTGTGGGATAACACCGTCCCACTCTTGGGTCCTTGGCCTCCGTGATAAAAAGAATTTTAACACCTGCCAGTCAGGAGCAAAAGGTAGGAATTTATTTAGGAAAATAAGGAAGTGGGGGAGAAAACAGGTGAGCGGACATCTTCCTGGCCAGGATCGAGCACGAGGGCAAGAGAGAGAGTGCACGGAAAACACTTTCTTTTATAAGCTTTTAAGAGGGGTGGGCACAGAAGCAGTCTGGACCTCCTCCTTCTCAGGTATAGGTGGGCGATAGGTGGGCGTTCCAAGTTGGACCCTCCTCTTCCCCTGAATCTTAGGTGGGGACAGGGCTTTAGGGGATTAAAAAGGTGTGGCCCACTTAGATTTTTCTCCTAAGATTTTGAACACACCCTATAGGGTGGGGTCAGCTAGAACTCTCCAGATTTTAAAACTATATTTTTCCTTTCCCTCTCAATGTCTCCTTTCTGCCTACATTTTATTCCTTCTGTCCTACATCAATTTAATAAAAAGTGAATTCTCTTTTGGCAACATCTCCCTCTATCTCAGACAGAGTTTTCATACATTCATGGATCTATACCTGGGATCCCCAGTTTAATTGCTCTCTATGCATGTGACAGTATAACATATCTCAATAACAGTAACTTAGTCAGGCATAGTGGCCCTTGCCTGTAATCCTCCTGTACTTGGGAGGCTGAGACAGGAGGATCTTAGGTTTGAGGATATCCTCATCAAGTGGTGAGACTCTCATCAACCTAGCAAGACCCTGTTTCCAAAAAGAAATAAAATCAGGCTGGGGGGTGTAGCTCTGGGTTAAATCTCCAGTACCACCAAAACAAACAAACAAAAATAGTAACTTTCTATTTTGTTGTAAGAGCTAATAGTTTGGGGTTCCCAAACTTTCCTTCCCTTTTTCCATTTCTTCTTCCTTCTTCCTCTCTTCCCATCCTTTCACCTCTCCTTTTTCCTCCCTCTCCCCTTCCTTCCCTTCTTTCCCTTTTAAAAATCTTTTTGGTTTTATAGATGTAAAATATATAGATTTTAGTTTTATACATATAAAATGTAAAATATATAGATTTTGGTTTTATAGATGTATAATGTATAGATTTCCTATGCTTTTTATAGCCATATACAGTCTAGAAATAGCATGTCAATTTTCATGAAAAATCTTACTGGTCTATTTGATTGGAATTTCTTTGAATTTGAAGACAACTGACATTTTTATGTGAATCTTTCAGCTCCTTTAATGGTTTTTATGCTTTTCTTCATTGGGCGCTTATATAATTTTTATTAGATTTTGTCCCAGATATCTTAAACTTTTTGCTACTATTGTAAATTTTTTGGTAAGAAATAGTTTTATTGTTGCTAGTATATGGATCCACAGTTGACTTGGGTTCATTGATCTTATATCTAATAACCTTGCTTTGAATGCTTATTCTAATGATATGTCTATAGATTATCTTGGGTTTTCTAATTAGACTATTGTATTTTTTGCAATTAATGACAGTTTCTCCCAATCATTATATATTTTCCTATATCTTTGAATGCATCCTTCCCAAATTTGTATGTTGAAACTAATCACCAATGCAATCATAGTAAGAGGTGGGTTCTTTTTTTTTTTTTTTTTTTTTTTTTTTTGCAGTACTTGGGATTGAACTTAGGGGCATTCTACCTCTGAGCTATACCCCCAGCCCTATTTTTTATTCTTTATTTTGAAACAGGGTCTCACTAAGTTACAGAGTGCCTCACTAGGTAGCTGAGGCTGGCCGTGAACCCTGATTATCTGGTCTCAGCCTCCCAAATGCTGGGATTACAAGCATACACCACCATGCCCAGCTCAAGAGGTGGGTTCTTTAGGAGGCAATTAAGCGAATGGGATTAGTGACTTTATTAAAGAGGCTTGCGGAAGCTTGATCTCCCTTTCCATCACATGAGGACACATAGAAAGGACCATCTATGAAATGGCCTTTCACTAGACACTGAATGTGATGGCACCTAATCTTGGACTTCCCAGCCTCCAGAACTGTGAACACTGAATTTCTGTTGCTTGTAAATTATCCAGCCTGTGGTGTTTTGTTATAGTAGCCTGAATGGACTAAGACCATTTTATTGTTCTTATTTGAGCTAGAAGCACCTTTAGAACAAGCTGAATAGAGAAATGCAAGTGGGCATTCTTGCCTTATTCCTGACTTTAAAGGAAACACATCACCACCTATATTCACTAGATGCCATTTATCAATGTAAAGAAATTACCTTCTATTTTTAGTTTGCTTGAAGTTTATATTATGAATGATTATTGGATTTTATTAGAATGTTTTTCTATACCTCTTAGATAAGTCATGTCGATTCTTTCCTTGTTTAATGTACTGTTTACAAATTAATTTTTTAAGATTTTAGGTCATTATAGCATTGTTTGCCATGTATTTATGGACTACATTTCATATATATACCTGGAGGATTTTTGCTAATATTTTGTTTACAATATTTACATCTATGATAATAAATGAAATTGGCCTATAATTTCTTTTCCCTTTATTGTTCTGATATCAGTGCTATTCTAGCCTCAAAGAATAAGTTGGGAATTGCTTCCTGATTTTATATTCTCTGATTTCTTATTTTGGTTTCCTGTTTGGTATAAATCTCAAAATTATATGAGATAAAGATGATCTATTCCTTGAATGTTTAGTAGAACTTATCTGTAAAATGAACTAGGTAGTTTTGTCTATTAACATAGTGACAGTAATGGTTGCCTGTTTTGATAGTTTTCTTTTATCTAAGTTCACTTTTGTTGTTGTTTTTATTTTGGCTCCTCTATTGGTAGTCATGTCCCCCCACCGCCCTGTCACTTCTAGTGTTTTTTTAGGCTCCCTTTTTTCTTAATTAATACTGTTTACTTTTTATTTTTAGTTTCAGAGAACCAGTTCTTCTTTTGTAACCTTTTAAAAATACAATTTTGTTGATTTTTTTTCTCATTGCTCTTATTTTCTCTATTTTCTTGTGTTTGACAGCTTAGTTTTCAGTGTTTCTAATATTCTAATTTAAACCCATAAACTTCCCTCTAAGAACCATGTTCTCTCCTGCCCACAGGTCTTGAATTTTTATTATCATGTAGTTCCAAATAGTTTCAAGTTCCATTATGATATATTATTTGATCTATGTGTTATTTGGAAGTATGTTTAAATTTTTGAAATGCATAGGTTTCCTATGCTTTTTATATCATTCCTTTAATTGTATTGTGGACAGTGAATTTAATAAAATGTAATCAGTTCTTTGGAGTTTGCTGAAATTTGCTTTATTGACTAAAATGTGGTCAGTATTTAGGTTAATAGCTACTACCAATATATTTATCTAGTATCTGGTTGGAATTTTGAAGCTATGTTCTAGATGTATACAAAGTTTGAAATTGATAGCCTTTTTGTATAACCTCTCTTCATTACTAACATCTTCACTGAGCAAGCACTTTATGAGCATGCGCTATGTGCCAGGCTTTATAGTTCTAGTGCTTGGGATATTTAAGGATCGTATTAACACTCATTGCTGTAATATTTATTTCATCTAATGTTAACACAGCATCATTTTGGTTATTTTTCCTGATATATCTTTTTATTTCTTAGTAACCTTTTAAAATTTTAATTTGATACTTTCAGAAAAGATTATAACAGTATAAACATATCCATATTTTGTAACATTTTACTACATTTCCTTTATCCTTTCTATGTTATGTTTACTCTCTCACTCTCTTTCCTTTTTTCTCTTTATGTTTGTTTATATATATAATTTTTCTTGTCAACCTTTTAAGGGTAAGTTGTAGACATGATACCCCTTTATCACTACATACTTTAATATGTATTCCTAATAACAAAGAATTATCTTTATAACCATAGTACTATTATCAAAACTTAGAAATTAACACTTATACTCTTTATCTAATCTGCAGGTCCCATATATTTTGCCATGTGTCCCAATAGAGCCCTTTATAGGAGAAGGAAACCCAGAATTATGCATTGCATTCTGTTGTTAAAGATGTCTCTGTAGTCTACTGTAATGTGGAACAGAAGCTGAGTCTACATTTCATGACCTTGACATTTGTGAAGAATACTATTACTGTGTAGATTGTCTCTCAACGTGGGCATGTCTAATGATATTTCCTCGTGATTATATTTAGCTTAGGCACTTTTGACAAGGATATAGCAGAAGTGATGACAAGTTCTTCTCAGTGCATCACTTCACATATTCTTTAACATTCAACCTTTTTCTTATAAAGAATACACAGCTCTTTCAAAAAACATATAATCTGAGAACTTGTCTTTAAACCAGAGAATTTAGTCTATTATACTACTTGTGATTGCTGGTATATTCAGATTTATTACTTTGATGTTATTTCATGCTTCCTATTTGTTCTTCTTTTGTTTGTTTTTCCTTGTGCCTATTTTGGGTTGGTGGAGGTTTTTTTCTGTTCTTTCTTATTCACTTAAATAGTTTCTTTTAATATTACACACTTGACTTTAACCATAGAGTTAGTGCACATCTCTACCCTTTCCTCAGATAAGTACTGTAGAATCATTTAACTTAGCAACCTCTCCTCATTTTATGTTTGTGTTACTTAGTATTTTCTTTTTGTCATTTGCCTCCTAAATCAGACATTATAATTGTTATTTTCAGTCAGTGCTTATTTGGATTCATCCACATGCTTGTTTGGGCCCATTGCTCTTTTCTGTATGTCAGTATTCCCATCTTCCCAAAGTAAATCATTTATAAAAAGTTCCCTTAAGATGACTCTGGTGATAATAAACTCTCTCACTTTTTGATTATAAAAATACACTTATTTTGCTTTTATTCATGACTGATTATTTAACTTGGTTGACAGTTATTATTCTTCCAGATGTTTAAAGATCATATTCTATTATCTTTAAGCTTCTGTTATTGTCATAACAGAAGACCCATGGGGGGACTTTTTTCTTTTTCTGGTTGCTCTTAAGAATGTAGAGTTTCTTGTTGGAGTTCTTCAATTCAAAATGATGTGTTTAAATGTGGAACTATCATATTTCATCAGTTGGAGACATAGATTGTTCCATATTTCAACAACTTTGAAATCTGGATATATCTTACAATCTATGGTATCCTAAAAACATTGTTGGACAGGCTATAGCAATTTCAATACCTAAACATATATGAACTTGATCATATCAGCTTACACCATTGTCATTTCAGCTGTTGGTACTACATGTCTTGAATTTAATCACATTTCAGAATACATTTTAAAGAGATTACACACATTACAATTTGGCATTGAAACAAAACATTATTCTGTATTCAAAAAGCCATGGAAAGCCTGGCATAGTGGCACACACTTGCAATCTCAGTACCTAGTAGGCTGAGATAGGAGGATCACAGGTTCATGGCCAGCCTCAGCTACTTAGTGAGGCCCTCAGCAACTTAGTGAGACACTATTTCAGAATAAAGAATAAAAAATAGGGCCGGAGATGTAGCTCAGCGGTAGAATGTTCCCGGGTTCAATTCCCAGTACCACAAAACAAACAAACCAACCCATGGAAATAGAACAGCAAAAGCAAATTTAATATTAGTGAAACAAATATTTTTCATTGGAAGAATGACTACAATTCCACTTCTTCTTGCTAATTAACAATCAAACATTTTAAAAGGAAGATAAGCATGCATCTATAGAGCTGTTGTATTTTATTACTGAGATAGGTTCAGAGAGATTGCTTATTATTTGACAAGCAGTGGAACTAAAAGCAAGAGAAACTGAGCAAACTGTTTGAAATAGATGAAATTTCAAAGTAAGAAGCTGTGTTAACAGTTCATGTTCACACCTTCTTTATCTTATCGAAAAATATAGAATGAATGTCAAGAGCTTGGAAGAAAATTCTATAGGCAATAATCTAGTGTGTTTTAGGATATCCATCACTGGTGTTCTTAACAGCACAGAAAACAATATTGTATAAAAAGCATAGACATTATTAGTTGAAAAGTAATTCAGATGTTTAACACTAAATGTGAAGAAACTTTTCCTTCAGACTTTATTGGGATATAATTTAAAAACAATAGATTGTACAATCTTAACGTATAGTCCACTGTTTTTATATGAATATGTTCATGTAATTACCACTAAGATAAAGATATATAAGACATTTATCACCCCCAAAATTTCCTTCATGCCCCTTTCCAGTCAATACTTACCCTGACTTTTGTCTCTCTGGATTAATTTTGCCTGCTTTTGAACTTTATATAAAGTGTATCTGGTCATACATGGCATATCAATGAGAGTACATTCTGAGAAATGTGTCCTCAGGTGATTTTGTCACGTGAACATCATGGGTTTACATGAGCCTAGATCTACCATACCCAGACCGAAACTAAATGGTAAATGGTATATACTGTTGTATTATGCAGCACATGACTGCATATAAAGGATATGTATTTTTTTGCGTACTCAGTGTGTTTTGATAATCATTCACTTTGTTGTGTGTACCAGAAGTTTTTTTTTAAATACTGCTGAGTTATATTCCATTGTAAACATATTATACTATAATTGTTTATTCATTTTTCTGTTCACAGACATCTTGGTTATTTTTTTTCTTTACTTTTTTTTTGGTACTAGGCAACAATTTTTTAAGATAAACTTTTATTGATGTGTTATAATCTCACATCATAATGTAGTTCAGGGTACTAGGCACATATATGCACATAGTACTCCCCCCTGGCACCCTCACCCAAGGGCATTCTACCTCTGAGCTATACCCCCAGCCCTATTTTTTATTCTTTATTTTGAAACAGGGTCTCACTAAGTTGCAGAGGGCCTCACTAAGTAGCTGAGGCTGGCCATAAACCTGTGATCCTCCTGTCTCAGCCTCCCAAGCACTGGAATTACAAGTGTGTGCCACTATGCCCGGCTTATCTTGGTTATTTTTAATTTTGGGTCCTCACAAATGAAATTGCTATGGATATCTTTGAGGTTGTTTATTTATATATTTATTTTAATAGGCATAAGCCTTTATTTCTATTAGGTAAATACATAGTAGGAATGTTATTACTAATCTGTAGGATAAGTAAATGCCTGTCAGAAACTGTCTGATGGTAAATTTGTTAGGATTGTGTTAAATGCTGAATTTGTTAGAAACTAAATTTATTAGAAACAATTGACACCATCAGTCTATAATTGTGATTTTCATTGTGATTTCAGCTTGGTGACTAATGATATTGGACATCTTTTCAACCATCTGTCACTTTTATGATATATCAGTTCAAATCTACTGCCCTTTTTTTTTTTTTTTTTTTTTGCAGTACTGGGAATTGAACTCAGAGGCATTCTACCTCCGAGCGACATCCCCAGCCCTATTTTTTTTTTTTTTATTCTTTATTTTGAAACCGAGTCTCACTAAGTTGCGGACTGCCTCACTAGGCAGCTGAGCCTGGCCGCGAACCCGGATCCTCCGGTCTCAGCCTCCCGAATGCTGGGATTACAAGCGTGCGCCACCACGCCCGGCTTAACTGCCCATTTTTTAAAACCTGGGTTTTAAAAATCATTCTAGATTCAAATCCTTTGATATATGTATTGATAACTTCTCAATGGCTTGCCCTTTTACTTTTTTTTTTTTTTTTTTTTTTTTTTTTTTTGCGGTACTGGGGATTGAACTCAGGGGCATTCTACCTCCGAGCTACACCCCCAGCCCCTTTTTATTCTTTATTTTGAAACAGAGTCTCACTGAGTTGTGGAGTGCCTCACTAGGTAGCTGAGGCTGGCCGCGAACCCGGATCCTCCGGTCTCAGCCTCCCAAATGCTGGGATTACAAGCATGCGCCACCACGCCCGGCTACCCTTTTACTTTTTTAACAGTGTTTTTGATATATAGGTTTAAATTTTAGTGAAGTAGTTTATTTGTTTTCTTCTGTTATTAGTGTCTTCTGTGTGCTGAAAAGTGTTTACTTATCCTAGTGTCAAGACTATGCTCTCCTCCATTTTCTTCCAGAAGGGTTATAGTTTCATCTTTCCATTTAGTTCTGTGACTCACCTTTATTTGTGTATGCTGTGATATAGGCTGTCATAGATCATTTTCTCACAAAGGGGTATCTATTTTCTTGACCACCTTTTATTGAAAAGACCTTGCTTTCCACATTAAGT
Organism: Graphiurus murinus; assembly: GCA_004027655.1. Lineage (NCBI taxonomy): Eukaryota > Metazoa > Chordata > Mammalia > Rodentia > Gliridae > Graphiurus > Graphiurus murinus. The sequence goes on from PVLC010000864.1 coordinate 150,681, forward strand.
TGAAATGGTGTCTTTGTCATAATCAAGTCATAGTCAAATGGATCTTTTTCTTGTCCTTCTGTTCAATTTGTCTACTGCCCAAACCATTCTACTCTAGCTTTATGCATTTATTTTGCATAATTTTTATATACATAAAAATGCTATTTGGTAAAAAATATGAGAAGTAAATTGAAAAGAACTCTTTCAGTAATAATAAAGGTCTAAATGATAAAATATTCTATTATAGGTTAATCATAAGTTTATTTTATCCAGTGCTGCATAAGGGAATTGTAAACTGATATAACTGATATCATAGATTTGATAAAATATTAGCATATCTAATATTTGTGTTTCCTGAATCTACAGATTCATATCTTCCATTGATTATGGGAATATTAGTTTTTATTGAGTTATTATATTCTCTGTTTCGCTTTTTTTTGGGGGGGGGGAAATTCTGCATTTAATGCCTGAAACTTCTGAATCTTGTTCCTGGTCAGTTTTTCTTAGTACTTTGGGATAGTCAGAATGCTGCCAAGCCTGAGTTGAGTTTGTGTCTTCACAGACAGTTTTGTCAGGAAACATAGGGGCATGAATGTCAGAGATCCATCATTTTGTTAGAGATGTTCTTAAACATGCTTGTGATGCATATTTGAACTACAAATTCAAGAAAGGGAACACATATGATTATGAAATTGAGGCTTTTTATTCTTTTTCTCAAAGCTGTTAAATTTGGCTATCCTGGACTTTAAGGACTAGAAATAGTCCTATATCAGTGTCAGTTTACTAGTTTGATTTTTAGATCTCCTTTATTTTTTTTTAATAAGGACCTTCAGTATGTTTTTAGCCTAAAAATATTGTTTTTTTTTATTCGTGCATTGTAAGCATACATCTTTGTTAGGTACAAATTGATAACAACATACATGCCCACATTTCTCATTTGACCCCTTCCCCAAATTCCCACCCTGCTCCCTTCGCCCTCCCTCCCTCTCAAGTTCAGTTTAGTAAGTGACCTTGATGTACATTAGGGTGTCCCCCACCCCGTCCATCCCCTTCAGTTAAATCAACTTCTTTGTTTATTGAGGGTCTCTCCTTTTCCATCTGGAGACCCTCTTATGCCCTATCTTCTCCCTAGCATCCGCATATTAGGGAGAACATATGCTTCTTTACTCTTTGTGACTGGCTAATCTCACTTAACATAATGTTTTCCAGTTCCATCCATTTCCCTGAAAATAACATGATTTTGTTCTTCTTTATGGCTGAGTAAAATTCTATTGTGTACATATCCCATAGTTTTGTAATCCATACATCTTGGCTGCTTCCATAGTTTGACTATTGTGAATTGTGCAGCTATAAACATAGATACACATGCATCGGTCTGATAGTTTGGTTTCCATTCTTTTGGATAGATACCCAGAAGTGGTATTGCTGGATCATAAGGTAGGTTCATTCCCATTCGTCTGAGGATCCTGCATACTGTTTTCCAAAGTGTTTGCACTAGTTTGCAATCCCACCAACAATGTATTAGAGTTCCCACTTCTCCATATCCTCGCTAGCAGTTGTTGTTGTTTGTGTTTTTTATGATTGCCATTCTGATTGGGGTTAGATGAAATCTCAAGGTAGTTTTGATTTGCATCTCTCTGATTGCTAATGATGTGGAACATTTCCTCATACATTTATTGGCCATTTGTATTCCTTCTTTTGTGAAGTGTCTATTTAAGATATTTTTTGATTGGGTTATTTGTTTTCTTGGCTGTGATTTTCTTGAGTTCTTTGTATATCCTAGATATTAGACCTCTATCTGTAGAGTAACTGGCAAAAATCTTCTCCCACTCTGTAAGAGGTTCTTGATAGTTTCCTTTGCTGCACAGAAGCTCTTCAGTTTAATGCAATCCCATGTATTGATCAAAAAGCTGAAGAAAGAAATCGATGAAGACCTTAGAAGATGGAAGGATCTACCATGCTCTTGGATAGGCAGAATAAATATCATCAAAATGGCCATCCTTCCAAAACTGATTTACAGATTCAACGCAATACCCATGAAATTACCAAGGGCGCGCCTCACAGACATAGAAAAATCAGTCTTTAAATTCATCTGGAAAAACAAAAAGCCCAGGATAGCCAAAGTAGTTCTTAGCAACAAGAACCATGCAGGAGGTATCACAATACCTGACTTCAAACTCTACTACAAAGCCACAGTAATAAAAACAGCATGGTATTGGCACAAAAACCGACACATAGACCAATGGAGCCGAATAGAAGACTCAGAAACAGACAAGGAGCCAAAAATATACACTGGAAAAAAAGATAGCCTCTTTAACAAATGGTGTTGGCAAAACTGGTTAACCATATGCAGGAAAATGGAAATAAACCCCACTTTCTCACCCTGCACAAGAGTCAACTCAAGGTGGATTAAATACCTGGGAGTTAGGCCGGAGACCTTGCAGCTACTTGAAGAGGGCATAGGACCAACACTTAAACACTTAGATCTCCTTTAATTCTTTCCTTTTGGGGGATTACAGCAGTGTGTAGAAGAAAATCAGAACAGAAAAGTAAGATGTACTTGGATTGACTGATATGGATTCCCATGTAATATGTAGTAAACAAGTATAAAAAGCAGATAAGCATGCTAATGCCTTTGGAACAGGGCCAGATAATGGAGTTTTTCATAGGTGTTTAAGTGTATTATTAGAGTAGTTGATATAATGGCTTATTTATTTATTTATTTATTTATTTTTGTGGTACTGGGGATTGAACTCAGGGGCATTCTACCTCTGAGCTACACCCCCAGCCCTATTTTTTATTCTTTATTTTGAAACAGGGTCTCACTAAGTTGTGGAGTACCTCACTAGGTAGCTGAGGCTAGCCAAGAACCGGGATCCTCAGGTCTCAGCCTACCAAATGCTGGGATTACAAACGTGAACCACCATGCCTGGCTTGATATAATGGCTTATGCTTATTATTCATATAATATGTGTCTATCTTGCAAAGTCATGGTTGTAGGAAGTAGTTATTTTGAAATTAGCCCAATAAATCTTTATATAAAAAGGAATATTTTTCTATTTTCAAACTTGTTCAGTTATTTGTTAATAAATCCATTTATGACTCAAAATTAAAATAATTATCTCTGTATGTTTTTACCTTGACTTTTCTATAACAAAAACTAGAGTAACTGTGATTTTATTTTAGACATTTTTGCCCTATTTGGTACGTGCCCAAACCCCTGTGTCTTCACCTTGCTTCTCCCTTATTCTGTAGGAAGCTGCTCTAAAAATAGCTCCAGTAATAGATGTTCCACACATGGTCAAATTGCTGAATCATTTTGTTCTTTTCCAAAGTTTAGGAGTATGGAAAACAGTAACTGAGCAGAGCAGACAAGCATGTTCCTCTGATGGCAAGTCATTATTCTTTGGGAAAACAAAGGATTATAATCCTCTCAACAATCTTGTAGTAAACAATTTTATTTAAGTCTATTTTAAAAGGATTATATTTTGGAAAATATAAAAATGGCTTTAAATCTTCAAAAATATTTTGAATATGGTTTTCAGTATTGTTTTGTTAAATGTAACAAATATAAGACAACAAGCAGATTAATAATAGGATCTATAAATATTTCCCTGTAAATACTTCCTTATATGTAAACATTTTATTTAAGCTTCTTTTCTCATCTTAGATATTGCTAATTTTCTGACTTTCTTATAATAGTTTTTCTGTCTGTGAAATAGTTACCTCCAGAAAAGAAGTGTTGGGAGTGTTTAATGCTTGACAGTAAAAAAAATGTGTTGACTTTTTCTAAAAGAGATGAGCATTTAGCTTCCTTACATGATCCTTAATCCCCATTTCTTCTTTTTCTATCATTTGAAAATAATATATCACATTTTGGGGATAAACAGATTGAATAATGCTAGTTCTACTACCAGAATATCCTACAGATAAAGCCAGGCTTAAAGCACACTGCTTCGACACATGTTGGTCATGTTTTAATGAATAAAGGCAGGATATTTATTTTTGAGATTTCTTGGGACTCTAGGCAGCTCTTTCAATGCAGGGCTTAATTAAAATTGACATATTCATGATATAATAGTTTAGGCTTGATGAACATGGCAAAGTGAGATTTCCAAAGTGAATCTTGGATTACAGTATCAAACTTTTGTTTTCCCTGGGATTAATAACTGTCTCATTTCCTCCATTAATTGAGGGTTCTGTTTAACTATAATTAATATCCAAAATCTTCAGTATTTAATAAAACACCTCTTTTTATGGGCAAAGACGTCAGGTAATCTGTGTTTTTTTTTTTTTTTTTTTTTTTTTATCCCTTGGAGGTATTCCTCCTAGAGCCCTCTGACTTCTGTCTTTAATGTACACTGGGTGCTCTTAGGCTTGGATGTCATACTTGGATATCTCTTTACCTCTCTTGCATGGTGAATCTTACTACCTGGATCTTACATATTTTCCATCTCTGGTTTACACTTTAATATTAAAGGAACTATCTTCTAGTAGTTTTTAACAAATCCTTTTTCTGTAAACAATTCATGCATAGATAATTGATAAAAAAATATGGTTTATTCTTTTTATCTATTGTGAATCTAGAATTTCATTACAAAAATATGTTTCAGAATTGCTAGAAAATTAATGAAAAGTTATTTCCTAACAGAAATGAAGTTTAGAATAACAAAAATAATAATGGGTGATTAGTGTGCTTTTTATAGTTCTAGAAAGGCTGTCTATATAAGTGATTATAGGAATATATGTAATTGAATTCTGATTTTTAGTTTTCAGTTTGTGGTGAATATTTCATAAAACTATCAGGTAATGACAGTTAATGATTCTAAAGCCTGATAAAATTTTGTTTCATAAGTGAAGATAAATACAAAGCATTATAATTTTATCAAATCAATTTTCTTATCACAAATTATAGCCTGATATAATTTGATTTTATATTTTAATTACAAAAAAATTATGTCTTGAAAGATATCTGTAGTCTCTAAGGTGGTATGATATGTCAGAGATTAAAGAGACAAATGTAATTTTTAAAAAAGATTCCTTGATTCAAAGGAGATCCAGACAATGCCTCTAAGTTTCTCCCAGTTGGGTACCAGCAACAATGCTTATGCCCAGAAATAGATTTCAGGAAGAATTTGGAAAGAGATTCCACAAGAGTACAGGGAGGGCTTTCAGTTTGGCTATGCCTTCACATTTCTAGAGATCAGATAAGAAAGAAGCTATCATTTCCTGTGGAAAAATGGAGCCCTGTTCTAAAATGAGCCCTACTAGTATCCCTTTTCAGGAAATACCAGAAAGAGGTAGCTAGAAATGACAATTCAAGAAGTTTGCCAACAGATAAAGCCCAGGGGAAATTGTGCTGCTGTCCTGTTTTTTCAGACTTAGTCCTCAGTCATGAAAAGATTTGAAAAATCACCAAATACCTCATATCTGTGGAACAAACTTTTCAGGGTGGGCCTTAGAATGATAATTTCAAATGAATGGTATACGCAGCTAGTGTTTTGATCATGGGCAATTGTATTTATTTTGCACTGTTTAGGGTCTAAGGAGTTGAGAGAAGGTTGGAGAATGGTATACGGGAAAGTAGGATGATGTCTTAAGTCAGCTTCACCATTAAGAGGGACTCTGCCACAATTCTATTACTTTTACATTTTATTTGTATATAAGTATGTGTGTGTGTGTGTGTGTGTGTGTGTTGCTGAGGATTGAACCCAGGGGCATTCTACCTCCAAGCTACATTCCCAGCCCCATATATATATATATATATATATATATATATATATATATATATTTTTTTTTTTTTTTTTTTTTGGAACAGGGTATTCGTAGGTTGCTGAGAGTCTTGCTATCTTGTTCTCCTCAAACCTTTTATCCTCCTGTCTCAGCTTCCTAAGTACTGGGATTATAGGTGTGCACCACCACTCCTGGCTGTATTACAAGATTTTACAAATAAATAAATGCAGCATTTTGGAAAAGCTAAGTTTATAATTTTAATGCACTTGCCTAATCAATTAAGGTCTTAGAAATGGTGGTTTTAAATGGAGGGTAAGGGAGAAGAAAGTTGATCATTTCTGGCAACAATAAAACAAGTTTTTTTTGGTTTGTTTTTGTTTTTGTGATACTGAGAATTGAAACCAGGGCCTTGCACATGTTTGGCAAGCATTCTACCACTGAACTGAGCTACATCCTGGCCTTTTAAATTTTCCTTTTATTTTGAGATAAGGTCTTGCTAAGTTGCCCAGGCTAGCCACAAACTTTCAGTCCGCCTGTCTCAGCCTCACAGGTAGCTGGGATTACCTGCATGTGCCAACATGACTGTCTATAAAACAAGTTTTGGTTTAAATATTGGTCATAATAATATGTAAAATGTATATACTTATATTTGTTTTATTCAGATTCATGTAACTGGAAATTGCTATAAATGGTACTTCCCTTAAAATGAAAAATATTTTACATATTTATGTGGCAGTGTACAGTGTTTTAAAGAATAGAGCACTGGAAGTCAGGATAACTGGACTCTTGTCCTGTCTCATCCTCTAGGATAAAATGTACCTCTGTGACACCTTCCCACCCACCCTCATTCTGCCCCATAACAACCTCAACTGTTCACGTCTTCATGTTAATGATGAGAGTGTAGACTAGGTGATTATTAAGCTTTCCTCTTAAGATTCTGTTACTCCAATACAGATCATGCTCTTCAGAAGGTTTGTATCTTTTTGTTTAATGAAATTAGGTAGTATTGCTTATAATTATTTTTTAAATATTTGGGCCCAAACATTTCAATATTTGCTAAGGGTAACTAATTAAACAGCAGTGGTATGGTTTTAACAAATGTTTGATGATACTGTAAGAATCTTTAGTATGTGCTTAGGTTGGAAATTGCCCTTCAGTGATACTTACTACAATCAGCATTTAGTTTTATGGGGGGAATTGTCAGTGTATTGGTTCATTTGTAACTGAGTTGTATATTTACAATCGTTTGAGAATAATGAGGTAATGAAATTCTTACCATTGTTTTGAAGGCTAATTGTATAAACTAAAAATGTAAGGCTTTTGAATGGCTTCTTTTAAAAAGTGACTTTTAACAAATGTTTGATCATATTATGTTGTTCTACAGTAAATGCTGAAGTAGCATTTTGGCGTCTTTCCCAAAAGCATGCTTAAAGAGGCTAGCTGCAGCATCTCCCTCTGTTCTCTTCAGTGCTTTTTACCTTACGAGTGGTGCAGCTTGCTCTGCAGATGTACTGAAACCCTCCCATTTAATCTGCAGTGGAGAAGAATGGAGATCAACGTCCAGTAGATATCAGTGAAGTAGCAAGGTTACAAGAGACAGAAATGACTATATATTTCAAGAGCTGAGCAGGAAGGCATTTATAACAGATTTTTTTTTTCTTTCAACTGATGAATTTTTTGCTTTCTGTTTCCTTCTAGAGAGATGTGGATAATTTGCCCTGCCTCCAACGTCTGTTTCTCAGCTTCAACAACATATCTAGGTAAGTGGAAACTCCCAACTTGTCGTTTATTAATAACTTGATTGTGTGGGTTCTAGCCCTTTGAGATTATAAATGCCTTGGAAAATTTTATTGGCAAGGAAGATTTTAAATGTGAAAATGATAGGATAGTCTTATGACAAAGTTCTTTGTGTGGAAAAATGAAGCTCTTGTGTGTATTATTGCCTCTTGCTAAAATGATGAAATTAGTATAGCATGTTATTTTTATTTAATTATACATTAGAGTTGCTATTTTGTAAAACATCTGCATATGGAAATTTTAAAATATACTTTGCTGTCCTTTGTCTTTGTTTGAAATTCACTGCACCAGTCAGTTGATTAGAATTTTTTTTCATAAATTGTCTTCCAGAATTTGTGTATCTACTAAGTGATTTTGTTAAAACAGGCTATATTTGTCACTGAGCTGCATGTTAATTAGGCCATAACTGTCTTCTAACTTAGTATATCTACTTAGAATTAATGCTGCTAAGAGATACTATATTAAGAGTATATAAGTATATATATTTTATCTTCCAGATATTGAAAGTATATCATCCTTTATATTATCTTATTCAATGGGGAGGAGTTCAGAATGGAAGCTCAGGCATACTGTCAGGTTTTTCAATGCCAAATGGTCCTTACTTCTTCCCTAATTCTTTTCTTCTTTTCCTTCCCTCCAGCTACTTACTTTGTACTAGGCTTTATGACTGCCTCTCAGTTCTTTAGTTTCAATTTAAGGCTGTTCTTTCAACCTTCTTTTATAGGATGGTAAAAATTAAGTATAAAGGGGTTTAGAGCATATCTGTTTCTGAACTCTAGTTCTGTACTTTTGATTATTAAAACCAATGTAGTTTTTTTGTGTGTTTTTCTGTTCGTACCTTTCCCTTCCTCCATCATACTTAAGTGTTAACACCATCTTCCTGTACTGTATCTCTAAAAGATGGGGTTATCTCAAGATGGTGCGCTTCGTAGTAAGGGGCATTATTTTAAAGAGAATACCCTTAATCTTTCTTTTTTCTCTTCTGTGGAAAATATTGAAGTTTTTTGATAGGCTTTCCATATTCTTCTCAGTTTATATTGAACACATTATTATAGTTATCTTTCTATTTTATTAGAGATAAGATTTCATTGGCAGTGGAAGAAACACTCAGTTTTCTTTTAAGAATTTCTACCTGAAGACCATTAGCAACTCTTTTTATTTTAATTAGCTGAATTTTTTTTTTCTTTAATGAGAAGACCAAGGGACAGCTGAATGCGGTGGCATATGCTTATAATTCCAGTACTTGGGAGGTTGAGATAGGGAGATTGCAGGTTTAAGGTCAGCCCCAGGAACTTGGCAAGACCCTCAGCAACTTAGCTAGACCCTATTTCAAAATTTAAAAAGTAATAATAAAAATAGGGCTGAGGATGTAGCTCAGTGGTAGAATGCCCCTGGGTTCAATCCCCACTTAAAAAAAAAAAAAAAATTAAAAAGATCAAGGAACAAGAAAGCTCTTTTGTCATTAACTTTTTTTTTTTTTTTTTTTTTTTTGCGGTACTAGGAATTGAACTCAGGGGCGTTCTACCTCCGAGCTACACCCCCAGCCCTATTTTTTTATTTTTTATTTTGAAACCGGGTCTCACTAAGTTGCGGAATGCCTCACTAGGTAGCTGAGGCTGGCCGTGAACCCGGATCCTCCGGTCTCAGCCTCCCGAATGCTGGGATTACAAGCGTGCGCCACCACGCTCGGCTTGTCATTAACTTTTTTAAAGAAGAGAAAATACAAATTGTTTAAGATGCAGCAAAACCTTAGGCTTCCCCAACCTGTGATTGATCTAATTAGTTCTTTCTTCTTTTATTTCTTGTCTTTTTTATGGGGAACAATTTAAAAAGAGAAATAATTTTGGGTATATGGGAGTTAAGATGATTTGGGGTACCTTGGATACCTGAACTTCTGTACTCCCTAACTTCTGGCTCTGTAGGGAGTTGATTTTAGCTCCATGTATATGGAAAACTTCATTTTTTCTTTTTTTAAAACCTGGAAGGGAATTGTACCTACCAAACAACTGATCCTTAGCACTGCAAAAAGATAATTAAAATTCACAAGCATAGTACCATGTGCTTGTAATCCCCAGTACTCAGGAAGTTCAGGCATGAGGATCACAAGTTCAAGACTAGCCTGGGCAATACTGCAAGTTCCCATCTCAAAAAAATAAAAAAGATAAAGACTAATGGGATTGATATTTATAACTTTCTCTCAAAAGCAGTTTCTCAAAAAGTGGAGACATAAGTGAGTCAACAATTTCAAGGCTTTCGTTCTCTTGTTGACCACTTTCCCTTAGCTTTACACCTTCTTCTAGTATTTTCCAGCTGATCTTCTTTTGAGGCAAAGTAGATTTTCTGTTCTGTTTCTGTTGACACATGTGGTCCAGGAAGGGGTATAGTGAGTACATTTGGCCTGAGGGGAAAATCAGAGAAAGGAAGCTTTGAAAACATTTATGTAAACTTTACTCAACACACAAATATCTCAGGGAGCTGGGTTAGCAGATAACCTAGAGTGATAAATATAAAATATTTTCAGGGCTCCATTGCCCTACTATGTTCTGGAATAATGGAGTTGCCATGTTTTATAGTTCAGTGGCCCAAGGGTAACATAGGTCAAGAAAAGTAGAAACAATAACATAAAATTGACTTTTAGGACTTTCTCTGGAGAACCATCAGATATCATCCAACAAATGAAAATATCCAACTGTATAACCATTTGAGGAGACAAAAATATGGACAAGGTTTTACCAAGTTACTGAATTCTTAGTGGTCCATTCCCATCAATTATTAGGTACTTTGTGGAAATACAGGAAGCTCCAAATGTGAGTCATCCTATGGAATTTGGAGGCCTCCAACTGGAATAAATAGGCACCTATGTTGAATGGCGGCTTCATTGTGAGTGTGGTGGACAGATCCCTTCTATCTGCTTGCCCATACAATTAGAACTATGCAATCCCCAGTACCAAAAACAAAAAATGCACTTAGTTCTATCATTTGGCACACAAGAATAAATGTCATTGTCCATGTATATCTCAGTAGAACCAGTGCTTCTGGTTAAATATCTCTCACAGCATTCATAGTCTAATGTAAGACAGAGACCCAAATAGCTAATTATAATACAGTGTGTTAAACTTAGTGATATGAAGGGATAATAGGAGAACACAGAAGGGAACAAAAGTCGGCCTGGGGAAGAGTAATCAAGTGAGCTTTCCCAGAGGAAGATGGTACTTGGCTGAGCTCTAAAGAATGGGCCTTAGAGGAGTGAAGGGTACTTACATATTCCAGGTAAAGGGCAAAGTTGATGAAGGGGGCTTAGGGTGCTAGCCAGGTCTACCCTCTGGACCTGCAGTGAGATGTGGATGCCTCCCTTTCCCCACTTCTACACTAATCTCATCTCTCTCTTAGCCCATGCAATGCTGGAGGAGCCTGCTGAAGTAAATTTAAGATGATTATCCTGCGAGAGAGAGTCTGTGGTTAGTGAGGAGGGTCAGCTAAGTCTAATTCATTCTACAGACATATTCATTCTATTTTTTTCAGGTCTTTTTTAAAATTTATTGGTGCATTGTAGTAATACATCATGATAAGGTATAGGATGGTAGAGGCATACATGCACACATCACTCTTTTAGCTCTTCCACAATTCCCACTCCATTTTCCCCCCTTCCCTCCTCTCATTCAGCATAGACACTGACTTTGATAAGTTTGTGAATATACATCATGTGCATTAGGGTGTTTCTCTCTTCCCTTCCCATATCCCTCAGTTAGGTTGCCTTCTTTATTCATATAAGGTTTTTTCTTCTTTATCTGGAGTCCCTCCTATGTCCCAGTTTCTCCCTAGCTTCTGAATATTAGGGAGAACATCTGACTTTTCACTTTTTGTGACTGACTAATCTCACTTAGCATGATGTTCTCCAATTCATCCATTTCCCTGCCAATGACATAATTTTGTTCTTCTTTATGACTGAGTAAAATTCCATTGTGTACATATCCCATAGTTTTATAATCTATTCATCTGTTGATGGACATCTTCCCTGGTTCCATAGTTTAGCAATTGTGAAGTGCAGCTATAAACATAGATACTTATGCATTAGTCTGGTAGTCTGGTTTCCATCCTTTTGGGTAGATACCCAGAAGTGGTATTGCTGGGTCATATGGTAAGTTCATTCCCATTCTTCTGAGGATCCTCCATACTGTTTTCCAAAGTGGTTGCACTAATTTGCAATCCCATCAACAATGTACTAGAGTTCCCACTTCTCCACACCATTTCCAGCATTTGTTGTTTGTGTTTTTAATGATTGTCATTCTAATTGGGGTTAGGTGAAATCTCAGGATAGTTTTGATTTGCATCTCTAATTGCTAATGATGTTGAACATTTTTTTCATACATTTATTGGCCATTTATATTTCTTCTTTTGTGAAGTATCTATTTAATTCACTTGCCCATTTTTTGATTGGGTTGTTTTTTATTTGTTTGTTTTTAGCAGTGAATTTCTTGAGTTCTCTGTTTAGTCTAGATTTAGTCCTCTATCAGAGGAGTAGCTGGCAAATATCTTCTCCCATTCTGTCTACTTTCTGTTGAGTTTCTTGATAGTTTTCTTTGCTGCACAGAAACTCTTCAGTTTAATGCAATCCCATGTATTGACCCTCTTTTAATTTCTTGTGCCTTTGGGGTCTTGTTGAGGAAATTTTTACCTGTGCCTATGTGGTAAAGTATTGGACCTATGCCCTCTTCAAGTAGCTGCAAGGTCTTTGGTCTAATTTCCAGGTCTTTGTTCCATCTTGAATTGACTCTTGTGCAGGGAGAGAAAGTGGGGTTTATTTCCTTTTTTCTGCATATGGTTAACCAGTTTTGCCAACACCATTTGTTGAAGAAGCTGTCTTTTTTCCAGTGTATGTTTTTGGCCCCTTTGTCAAAAATCAGTTGACTGTAAGTTGTGGATTTGTTTCTGAGTCTTCTATTCTGCTCCATTGGTCTATGTGTCTGTTTTTGTGCCAATACCATACTGTTTTTATTACTCTAACTTTGTAGTATAGTTTGAAGTCAGGAATTGTGATGCCTCCTGCATGGTTCTTGTTGCTGAGAACTACTTTGGCTATACTGGTTTTTGTTGTTGTTGTTCCAAATGAATTTAAGGGCTGATTTTTCTATGTCTGTGAAGAAGGTTCTGTTTATCTGGTTGTTTTGCTCTCATCTTAATTTACAAGAAATTGAATTATATCTTCTTAGTAGCTTATTCTTGTTCTGTGAATGAGAGAACATTTCCATGATACTTTGACTTCAGATAGTCTATATTTATTGATGAAGAACTACTAAATAGATTTATATCCTCAACACAAGTTTTAAAAATCATTGAGAATGCAGATTATTGTGAATACAGAATCTTTGTCTGTAGAGGATATAGAAGGTGATGGAGGATGTCTACTAAGTAGTGAGGCTTTTCCTTTAGAATGTACATACACAAGAAACTTGCCTTCTGGAAATTGGGGCTCCTTATTCTCTTGGCCACCTGCACTTACCTGTAGCATTTAGCATTTCTTCTTCTCTTATTATTTTCAATCTGCAGACAGTTCAGGAGTCAACCACTCTTGAATGTGAGAAGTACCAAATCGTTACCAAGCCCTTCAATAATTACCTGGACAGTCAACCCACATCTGCTCCTAACACTTGCTGTCTCTGACCAAGGGAATATTCTGAGGCTCTGCTGGTGACACAGTATCATGATCTTGTCCCTTATAGGCTCTTTAGCAATTCTGGGTTTTACTGATTCTATCTGCTTTATATCTTTAAGAAATTCTTTAATGTTCTGAACTCTTTAGTGTTTAGTTTACCAACAGAATTCTTCTTGGTTCTACAGTACTGCTGTGGATATTTTCATATTTTTATGTTCAGTGATTTCAAAGAGATTTTGAAAGAATGGAGAGAGGGAAGAGCCTGCGCTCAGACAGCCATGCTCATAACTGACCTTCCCTTGAGTGATATCCCCCAATAGACGACACATACAAATATCCTTGGAAGCTTTAAAATGCATAATCCCTGGTTCTCAGATGGGTAATCTGCTCTAATGGACTTACAGTGGGACTACTTCAGCCTCAGAAGATTCTAATGTGCAGCTCAATGCTAAATTTGACAACCGCTGAGTTATATTGCCCCCCAAAACTTAGATTCTACTATCTTGTACAAAGAAGTTTCCTCTACTCCTTTAAAAGGAAAATATTTTAAAACAAAAGTGTTTTTAAGGGATAAATATTTGCTAGCCTCAGGAGGTAGTTTACAATCTATTGCCAAAACTGAGGTGTTTAATCTCTTTTTTTAATTTTAATTTTATTTTTTTAATTGGTGCATTGTAATCATACATCTTTGTTAGGTACAGGCTGACAAAGACATACATGCACACATTTCTCATTTAACCCTTCCCCAACTCCCACCCCACTCCCTCGCCCTCCCTCCTTCTCAGGTTCAGTTTAGTGATTGACTTTGATATGTTGGTGAAAGTATATCATGTTTAATCTCTTTTCTAGTGTAACAGTTGCAGAATTCTGCTATTTATTATGAATGAAAATTAATTTTTCTCTCTATGTTCTCTCTTCTTTGATTCTCCAATGTGGAAAGTTTTTATAAGTTTGGGCATTAAAAAAGAAAGAAAGAAGATCTCATAATTAGAGTGCCTTGATTATCTTGAAGGGAATGTGTTATAGTTTGGATATAGAATGTCCCCTGGAAAAGCTCATGTACTGGCCATGCAAAAATGTTCAGAGGTAGCTGGGCGTTGTGGTGCACACTTGGGAGGCTGAGACTAGAGGGCCTGGGTCCGCAGCTAGCCTCAGCTACTTAGTGAGGCCCTCTACAACTTAGTGAGACCCTATTTCAAAATAAAGAATAAAAAATAGGGCTGGGAATGTAGCTCAGAGGGAGAATGCCTCTGGGTTCCATCCTCAGTACTGAAAAAAAAAAAAAAAAAGTTCAGAGGTGAAATAATTGAATCAGGACTGTAATCTCATCAGTAGATAAATCCATTGATGGGTTAATAATTTGAATGGACTTACTAGACAGTAACATAGGCAGGTAGGGTGTTACTGGAGGAGATAGGCCTCTGGGGGTGTGGCCTTGGGGACTATATCTATCCTTGGTCCCTTCTTCTGGCTCTCTTTTTGCTTCCCAGCTGCCCTGAGCAGCTTTCCTCCACCAGGCCCTGCTGCCATGAGGTTTTTGCCTTGGAGCCAGGTGGTTATCGACTGACCTCTGAAACTGTGAGCACAAATAAACTTTTCCTCCTCTAAGTTGTTTCTTTCAGATATGTTGGTCACAAAATGAAAAACAGGAAAGTTGTTTTCATTTCTAGAATAGAAGGAAATTCAGTGTTAGTAGGGAAAGAGTCACGTACTAGTAAATCAAGGTCAAATATCAGGACACTTTGTCTGATGTATTTTTTTTAATCAGGACCCTTTGTCTGATGTATTTTTTTTTAATTGTGGTAAAATACACATAACATCTTAACTATTTTTAAAGTGTGAAGTTCTGTAGTGTAAAGTACATTCACATTGTTCTATATACAATCTCCAGGACTCTTATGTTGCAAAATTGAAACTCTATGCCAATTTAACAGCATGTCTCCATTATTCCCTCACTCCAGCCCTTGGCAGCTGCCACTTACTTTCTGTTTCTATGAATTTGACTTCTCTACTTACCTCATGAGCTTTTTGGGACCTACCTTCCATGGATTCTAACTCAATAGTTTTAGATCTGGCTCATGAATTTGTATATTTAGCAAGTAATAGAGCTGACTTTAAAATACCACTGGTCTTTGTTTTCCGAGCTTCAGTCAACACACACAGGGTTCCAAAATCATCTTAATGTGAATAGCAATTGTGAAAAAGCAAAGTGCAGCTTTCTTAGTGTAATCAGCTCTGAGCTTAGAGTGCTGGTGACTCTCAGCTCTTGGTGTTAGCAGATGTGAGCACCGAGTGCTAGAGGCTCTTGGAGTTTAGTGTTGGCAGCTATTCCAGCTACTCTCAGCATCTGGGGCAAGCAGCTCCCCATAGATCTCCACAGCCAGAGCTAACCACTCCCAGCAGCTCTTCTACAACTAGAACTAACAGCTCAAAGCAACTCCCAGTCACTTTCTGGAGCTCTTCAGAAGCTCTCTGGCTAGCAATGCTTGATGTTAACAACTCTTACTGCAACCATTTCAGTCTGCTAAACTTGATATAGAAATCACCAATAGACAAAATAAAACCATCCGAACAAGGTCTTATTGGCACTTAACTCTGTAACACAAGGAGGGCAGTGTAGGGCCAGAGCTCCCAGACCAGCCTGATAAGAGTGAGAGGAGAGCATGCGCGTAGTCTCCTGCCTGCTAACTACAGCAGACTTTCTGCTTAGTCATGGCAGTCTGAACAGGTATACCGGGCCCACCTGTCATGGCTGTTATGGGTGGGGAAGGTGCTCCTCACCCACCAGAATGGGAACAGCTGAAGGAGGACAGGCCTCCAGAGCAGCTGCAGGGTGAAGTCATCAGGGGTGACTTCAGGCTGTCTGAAGCTATCCCAGCCTGAGTAAAGCTTCTCAGAGCTATACAGCCATCTGGAACAGCTGTAGCTGTCATGATGACAGCTTAGCCTGACCACCAAAGAAGCAACTACTTGATTGACAGCAGAAGCAGTGGAACTGAAGTCCTGGCTGCCACCACCTCTTACGGGACTTCAGGAGCAGCAGCAGTGCTGATCATAGCCCAGCCAGATCTGGGGCTGCAGGAATGACAGCAGCGGCCTCTATCTCTTCTCAGCCCAGCCCAGCCATCTGGCCATGCTCCAGGGCTGCGGCTATTAGCCCACTGCCAGCCAGGCTGGAGCTGTCAGCTGGAAGGTTCAGAGCAGCGGTTGCTGGAGCAACTGCAAGCACCCACAGCTTTCCTCCTTGATCTCTTCCAGGAGGCAGGATGGTACCTGGTATTGCAGGTACAGCAGCCTCCATCTTAGATCCCTGCCCTACCTCCACTCCATGCTATAGGCTCAGCATGACTGCCTGGTTGTATAGCAGGGCAGCAGCTGCTGCTGAGTGTCCAGGCATGGGGCATTTCGGCTGTCAGCCATGCAGCTGAACTTACTGACACCAGCTCCTCTGGCCCCAGATGGCTTTAGCTGTTAAAGGAAAATAAAGAGTATCTTTTGAGGGAGGGTCAGGCCCTCCTGTCTTGGTTCAAGACCAGGAAAATAAAAATAGAATAGAAAATATCAGA
This sequence comes from Graphiurus murinus, assembly GCA_004027655.1. Taxonomy (NCBI): domain Eukaryota; kingdom Metazoa; phylum Chordata; class Mammalia; order Rodentia; family Gliridae; genus Graphiurus; species Graphiurus murinus. The sequence continues at coordinate 167,409 of PVLC010000864.1, forward strand.
GTTTGGCTTATATTATAAAAGCAAATGCTGTTTCATGATTGCTTAATTATGGATGTGTCTGTGCATGTATCTGTGTATGTACTATTTTACCATAGATATGTGAATTGGGTGACAATGTAAAAATTGTCCAGAGGGGTTGAGTTTAAAAAGTTAGAAAACTACTGAGGGGTCTTGCAACATGTTTTATAACTTCTTGTGTTCCCATTATTATTTCACTGTTTATAGTTTGTTGTACATTTGGAATTGTCACCTCTGCTAGACTGTAATTTTGACAAAGGAATAGGAATAGATCTACACTGTTCACTGCATCCTCCCTAGCTGCTAGCACCTAAGAAAGGCTATATACTCTTTGTAAAAATATTACTAGCATATTAGAAAACTTACAAGAAGAATTTAATCCCTCAAATAGGATTTTTCCGGTGTGGCCTAAGAACTTGTTTTGGTGGGTACTCTTTCATATCATTATTATGTCATTGGATTATGTTTAATGCCTCGGCTTTTGAGGTTTAAAGTTGTAAGCAAAATTCTCTTGGCAGTTGTTTCATGCTTCCATGTCAGCTTATTGGTTTGTGGAAAAGAACCTTGCTCAGAGCTTCTAGACATAAGGAAAAATCTACAGGAGCTAAACCTTTCAGTTATGCAATGGCGCATATCAAGGGTAGGTTAGTGGGCATTGTCTGCCCCAGAGTACAGGCACTAACAAGCTACGGTGTCTACAGGGCATTAATAAGTATAATAAAATGGACAAAAATAATTCTGCTTTTTATTATCACCGTGCAGTGGAATTTCAAAACCATGTCAAAATACTCCTTTATGCCAGGGTGGGGCTTCTCATACCACCTTCTTTCCCTTAGTAAGACAAAGCTGTTTGGATTCAGCTTTCTCTTTATGATGTCACTGAACCTTTTAAGCTAAGTTTCCATTATGGGTTTTGGGGAAGCAATGCTGTTATAAAATCTCTAATGCCTTCTGTTCATAATTGTAGTATAGCTAAAGGTCACTAAACTGCAGGCTTTGGGTGTGACTTTTCCTTCATCACCATTCTCCAGGGCAATATCATCTTCTAGGCCATTTTCAAAAATTTTCTGAAATTGTTTCATAATTTTACCTTTATCAGGAAGTCATTTTCCTCAAGCTCTGCTTCAACTTTTGGTCATCACTCTGTATGAATTACATATATCCATAAAAGAATCAATTTCTATTTAGGAGAGTCAGAGAACCTGATATTCCTGTAATTGTCTCATTTAGTACTAGTTGGTATTTAAAGAAGGAGATCATTTCACTGACCTTCAGAATATATTGCTGTTTGTTAAGAGCTCAGGTTGATACCTAAAGTGTTCCTATAGTTGAAATGTAGGGCTTTACTCTTGCAAGTTGGAAGTGTCACTTACATCATTTTGGCTTGAGGGAAACCCATTGCCCTCAGTTCTAGTGTCTAGCATAGTGTTAGAATGCCTTCACTTTTCCTTGTGTCTCAAGCTAACAGATAACCAAACATACACAAATCTTACTGAGTGAAACAGAGGAAATCAACTATTGACAAATCTTTTCTGACTGCCTGCAAAGAAAAGTTTTAAATTTGAGAAATGGCAGCATACTTGTTGCATTTATTTATTTAACTTGTCATGAGGTATTTACCTAATGATTGACATATGACTCATCTTCAGATAAACATTTGGTTTTTTTCTAAATGTGATGGATGTCATCTAAAGAGAACCCACAAAAACAAGTTTAAAAAAGGGAGCATTTTTCCCATCTATAACTGTTTTACTTTTTTTGTTGTGAACAAAACCCCCTGACTATAGAACCTAGCTCCAGCTTTTGAATTCTTTTAGACAGAAAATAGGTGAAAAGATTATTCCCAACTAATAATAGATAATAGATTTGTTCTACCACTTCAGAACAATAGACTTTTAGGCAGGATATATTTATTTTATGCTCAGTGTTGACATAATTATTGGATCCAAATTTACTTCATTTAAAACAGAACTTTTCCTCAAATTTTCATTGTATATCTTATTTCAATATTACTTTATTACAGTGCTTCTTTTCCTTTTAGAGATCAAAATTAGAAATTATTCTAAAATAGTATAAAATAGAAAAACTGTTTAAAATGAGCTGACTTCATTCCTTCATTGTTTTGGGGATATTTGGTTTGTTAGGTGAATGTGCTCTGGTTATGATACTTTTGCACTCTAATATAAAGTCTTAATTTAATTTTCTGCAGTAAATTAAGAACTGCACAGTTTAAACAGCTGCTTTCCTCACACTACTGTTTTATTTTTGTGTTGTAGTAAAATGAGTTTTTATTTCTGTTCATTTCAAGTGTGTTTGTTCATCTCCTGGCTAGACAGATTACCAACTATATAGATAACATATTAGCACCATGTACTCTTGTCAAGTGGCAGTGTTATTGAAGATACAGAGATTTCCGTATGATTTAAGGGAACTCACATTATTGCCATTCACAAAGAATTTTTAACTTGTAAGATTATCCTATAAATGTGTCTGTAGATAAATGAGCATTAGAAATCAACCTCTTTGTATGCCTTATATATCTTTCTATTACTTTGTGTAATTATAAATTCTGTAATTTTTTGCTCTGAATTAGCATTTTAAAGTGAACATTTGCTTTACATATGATTTAACTAAGATGCATATAAAGTAGATTGCCAAGAGGAAAAATAATTTAAGTGATATGAATAGATTAAAGGCTTCATTCAGATGCCATTATCAGGGAACACCTGGATCCAAGAGTTTTTATAGGATGTTGGATAATTGAGTACATGATCTTGGGTTTTAACATAAGCAGCAGTTTTCCACAACAGTTTTTAACCACTGATTTTTTTTTTCTGTTTTCATGACTCATACCTATTGTCTCAAGCATCAGAGTGGTGTTTTTCAAGGGAAGTTTTTACAAGCCCTGTGATTTATTAAAAAATAATGAAACAGGAGTAGTAGACAGAAAACAAGAAAGAAAATGGAAGGAAAGAGAAGGAAGGAAGGAAGGAAGGAAAAAGGAAAATGTATACAAGGCAACAGAGGAACCAGAGACCCTCTATCATATTTGTTTTATTCCTTTTGTATAACTTTTGAAGGAGAAAAGGGTAGAAAAATCTAATGGATAGGAGATTTTTTATATTCTTTTTACTTGCCTTATTTTATTATCCTCTTTTTATATCAGCATTAATAGTCATTTAAAGAATTAATTCTGTAGGTAAAACAATACATTCAAATGCTGTCACAGATTTTATTTATAACATTATAAAGTGTGGGGAATTATACTGTATGTACTATCAAGCTTCCCTTTATAAAGATGTTGAAATTAATCTTTCCCAAATTATAATTGTTTTCAATTCAAAGATTGCCTTTTTTCAATGGATGTTATTAGTAAATTGAATATTTTTTCCACCTGTGCCCTTTTATCAACTTATAAATATATATGAGATACATATATGTATGTAAAGATAAATCTATATGTATATATGGAGACATACACACACAATTTTGAACTCACAGGAAATTTTCCAGGTACTTTTATTTTAAAGTTTCACTTTCATGAGTACAAAGGTAATTTGTGGCTGTATGTTTGTTTTTCTACAAAGAAGCCTTCTTGAACTAAAATTAAACTCAGGCCCTGGGACCAGATTGTTTGCACACCTTGTCAGTCTGGGTTCACACATTTACATTTGAGAGGCTGATAGCTATTCATGGCAATGAATTAACTTTTTTTTTTTTTTTTTTTTTTTTTTTGCGGTACTGGGGATTGAACTCAGGGGCATTCTACCTCCGAGCTATACCCCCAGCCCTATTTTTCATTCTTTATTTGGAAACCGAGTCTCACTAAGTTGCGGAGTGCCTCACTAGATAGCTGAGGCTGGCTGCGAACCCGGATCCTCTGGTCTCAGCCTCCCGAATGCTGGGATTACAAGCATGCGCCACCACGCCCGGCTTATGAATTAACATTTTTAAAAGCATCAATGTACCAAAGGCCCTTTGGGAGTTTGTTGGTGTAGAGGTTCTAGAAGCTGCTGGAAAATTTTTGTTGCATATTATTAAAAGGAAGAGCCTTGGTTATTTCTAGATTCAGAAACAAACAAGTATGATAAATTGAAACCAATACATATTTTGTAATTTCCTATTTATTTTGTTCTATAAGTACAAGGGAATCCAGAGTATATTAAGAAACAAATTTAAGGTATAAATAGATCAAATCCAAAATGTATTTAGAAACAAACTTAAGGTATATAAGTAGTTCTCTGTAGTGTTATTCCT